>SJYT01001165.1:169661-211583 GCA_006410635.1 Cephalophus harveyi | reverse complement strand
TTAGGTGGTCTGGTATTCCCATCTCTTTCAGAATTTTCCACAGTTTATTGTGATCCACACAGTCAAAGGCTTTGGCATAGTCAATAAAGCAGAAGTAGATGTTTTTCTGGAACTCTCTTGCTTTTTCCATGATCCAGCGGATGTTGGCAATTTGATCTCTGGTTCCTTTGCTTTTTCTAAAAGCAGTTTGAACATCAGGGAGTTCACGGTTCACGTATTGCTGAAGTCTGGCTTGGAGAATTTTGAGCATTACTTTACTAGCATGTGAGATGAGTGCAATTGTGCGGTAGTTTGAGCATTCTTTGGCATTGCCTTTCTTTGGAATTGGAATGAAAACTGACCTTTTCCAGTCCTGTGGCCACTGCTGAGTTTTCCAAATTTGCTGGCATATTGAGTGCAGAACTTTCACAGCATCACCTTTCAGGATTTGAAACAGCTCAACTGGAATTCCATCACCTCCACTAGCTTTGTTCGTAGTGATGCTTTCTAAGGCCCACTTGACTTCACATTCCAAGATGTCTGGCTCTAGATTAGTGATCACATCATCATGATTATCTGGGTCATGAAGATCTCACGTAAGGGATTGTAAGGGACTTAGCAAGCTTCAAATCCAGGTTTTCTGGACCAGAGTTAGTGATCTTTCCATTAGACCTGATGTCTCTGAAGTTGCAAAAATAATAAATATAGTGTAAGAAAATGGAGGGGGAGATGATGCAAGGGGGCATAGGGCTTTGAGGAAAGGCTTACAATTTTCCCATCTGATGGTTCGTGTCATGCTCCAGTGGGTCCTAGAAGTTTTGGGATGAAGTGTGGGTACTTTCTGCTGCTATCACTCATGTCAGAGAGTTCTGTGAACCCTGACAGAGAATGCAAACTGTCTAGGTAGGAGGGGTTGCAGTAGATATCTGAGGACGCAGAGCAAATGACTACCAGTTGTCCCTCCATATGGAAGCTCCCTTTCTTCCAGAGTAAAGTGACTTTTCTAGGTTGCCTGAAGATTACATTTCCAGTCTTCTTTGCACCAACATGTGGCCACATGTCTGAGTTTTGGACAAGTGGATATTAGTGGCAACACTCAGTTTTTACTTTTGAACAGAGCCTTTTGGTTTGCAAAAACAATTTCCTAGGAGTGCCTTGGTTAAATCTGAGCTTTGTTCCCCATCCAAAAGATTATCCTTCACTGAATTTCGTTGATAGATTTTGGAAACTCAGAGTGGAAAAGGATGATATCAGGTAAGTCTTATCTCCTACCTAGAGGCCAGGGTGGGGTAACAATGAACTCCTCTGAAGTCAGGGTTCTAGTTCCTCTGTCTGACCATTGGTTTAAGGCCAGCTTCTACTTGACTTAAAATCAAGATGTATTTTTTTTTTAAAACATTTCTCTTTCTGGATCCTACCCATGGAAATGTTTGGATATGAGAAAAGGATGGTACCTTGTTCTGCTTCCCCTTCCCCCACATCCATATATCTGACTTCTATTTAACATTCATTTAAACCAATATTTTATAGGCATCTACGATGTGCCATGCACTGCACTCAGCCAGGTGGTAAAGTATATTTTTATTTACTTTTATCTGTTTATTCGGCTCTGCTGGGTTCCAGCTATGACAGCAGGATCTTCCATCTTCATTGTGGCATGCGGGATCTTTAGTTGTGGCATGTGGGACCTAGTAATAGTTCCCTGACAAGGAAATGGAACCCAGGCCCCCTGCAGTGGGATACCAGAACGTAGCAAGTGGACCACCAGGGAAATCCCATCCCAGGATTTCTGAGAGACTGGAAATACTATGTGGCCAAAGTCTTTCCAGGTCAGCATGGATCAAGCCCAAAGGGCTGCTTCTGCCCCATCTTTTTTCATTTCCTCCAGACCTTCAGTCTCCAGTACATGAGGCATCCCTGAGGCCTGCACATGGACAAAGCACTCGGGAAGGGCATGCAGATGTCAAGAGAGACAAGTGTTAGGTAGATTCCATTCAGATTCAAAGTTAAAACTAGGGTGGGGAACTGGAGCTTTACACACAATACTGAAATTTAGACACTACAAAATTGGCTGGAGACAACTAGGCATTAAGTAGGAATCCATCTGGCCTGGGATGCCTTTGAATGGTCAGTTCCCCTGATTGGTGGCTGTGTTTGTGCTCTTTGTCTTGAGGAGTCTGTGAATATTCTAGGGCTTCCATAACGAGGCAGCACAACCTGAGTGGCTTAACCAATGCAAATGTATTGCTTATAGTTCCAGATGGGGGAAGTCCAAGATCAGGGTTGGTTTCTCCTGAGATGTCTGCCCTTGGCTTGTAGATACTCCCTCTCCCAGTGTGGTCTTCCTTCTGCATCCCAATTTCCTCTTCTTCTAAGGACACCAGTCATATTGGATAAGGGCCCACCCTAATGATTTCATTTCACCTTTGTTACTCAGTCACTAAGTCATGCCCGACTCTTTGCAACCCCATGTTTTGCAGCACACAGGCTTCCCTGTCCTTCACTATCTCCCAGAGTTTGCTCAAACTCATGTCTATTGTCATGATGTTATCTAACCATCTCATCCTCTGCCACTCCTTTCTCCTCCTGCCTTCAATCTTTCCCAGCATCAGGGTCTCTTCCAATGAGTCAGCTCTTTGCATCAGGTGGCCAAAGTACTGGAGCTTCGGCTTTAGCATCAGTACTTCCAATGAACATTCAGGGTTGATCTCACCTTAGAAAGTGAAAGTGAAGTCACTCAGTCGTGTCTGACTCTTTGTGACCGCATGGACTGTAGCCCACCAGGCTCCTCCATCCATGGAATTTTCTAGGCAAGAGTACTGGAGTGGGTTGCCATTTCCTTCTCCAGGGGATCTTCCCGACCTGGGGATCAAACCCTGGTCTCCCGCATTGTGGGCAGACACTTTACTGTCTGAGCCACCAGGGATTTCACCTTAATCACCTCTTTAAAGAGCTTGTTTCCAAAGACAGTCACATTCTGAGGTCCTGGGGATCAGAACTTCAACATATGAACTGGGGAGGGGATACAGTTCAGGGCATTTTGTTATTCAGTCACTCAGTGGCATAGTACCCAAATGGCTTTTTTATATAGTGAGTACTGACAAACTGCCAGGGAACCCAAAAGCTGTAAAAATTCTTGCTGAAGTTTACCCCCAGACTAAGAGTTCCCGACTGAAATAGATTTGCTGCAACCTTGCTTGTGGCCTATTCTTGCTCTTTGTCTCAGCTGCGATGTGCTGCTATGGAGGAGAGGCGATCTACACCCAGGTCTCCTTTCTTCACTACTTGGCTGAGCAAGTTTTGCTATGGCAACCGCTGTATGGGAGGAGATAACCCAGTGCTGGCCGGTCAGCCCATACTCTTCTACTCTTCTCAATTTTGGATGGCAGACAGCCCCAGCTGTTCTCTACCTGCTGCATAAACCTCCAGAATGAAGGTCATGGCTAAGAGTTTCAAGTGTGTATGTGAGCAAAGTGAGGCCTTTAAGAAAGCAGTCTCACAGATAATTAAGTGAAAAAGTGAAAGTTAAAGTCACTCAGTTGTGTCTGACTCTTTGTGACCCCCACATACCTGTCCTCTGTCCATGGAATTCTCCAGACAAGAATACCAGAGGGGGTGCCATTCTCTTCTCCAGGTGATCTTCCAGACCTAGGGATCGAACCTGGGTCTCCTGCACTGCAGGCAGATTCTTTGCCATCTGAGCCACCAGGAAAGCCCAATAGAGTTCCCCAAAGAGGGAAGCCAGTCTGTCATTGACTGATGGGTGCCCTGGCTTTCCTACCTTGCGCCGACCTGCACTCTGGGTATCTTGCAGCCATTGCTTCAGTGACTACCTGGGAGTTTTTGATGGGACTCCTCCNCCATCTGAGCCACCAGGAAAGCCCAATAGAGTTCCCCAAAGAGGGAAGCCAGTCTGTCATTGACTGATGGGTGCCCTGGCTTTCCTACCTTGCGCCGACCTGCACTCTGGGTATCTTGCAGCCATTGCTTCAGTGACTACCTGGGAGTTTTTGATGGGACTCCTCCTGCCTCCCCTGCAGGGGGAGATAATGATCTTCAGACTTCACAGCCTCACTCTCCTCTAGTCCTTTGAAGGTGGGTTTCATCCACAGTGCCCCTTGAGGTTTGGAGTCTGGGTCATTCACAGCAACCCTTGTGATGTGTCAAGAGTAGCAGTTCAGCTGTGAGTGAGTGAGTGAAGCCGCTCAGTCATGTCTGACTCTTTGCGACCCCATGGACTGTAGCATACCAGGCTCTTATGTCCATGGGATTTTCCAGGCAAGGGTACTAGAGTGGCTTGCCATTTCCTTCTCCAGAGGATCTTCCCAACCCAGGGATCGAACCCTGATCTCCCACATTGCAGGCAGACACTTTACCATCTGAGCCACCAGGGAAGCCTTAGTTCAGCTGTGGGAGGCCTTAATTTAGAAGGATTTGACATTCAAAGGGGCAGGTCACTAAATGGCTCACCTTCCTGAGAACTGTCCTCAGTGTCCCCAGGGCCCTTGGAGACTTTACAAGGCAGGTCTGTGTGTATGGGGGTGGATGCGCAGAGCTGATTCACAGGAAAAACCATAGCCTTGACTAGACGGACCTTAGTCGGCAAAGTAATGTCTCTGCTTTTGAAAATGCTATCTAGGTTGGACATAACTTTTCTTCCAAGGAGTAAGCGTCTTCTAATTTCATGGCTGTAATCACCATCTGCAGTGATTTTGGAGCCTATAGATTTTGGAAACTCAGAGTGGAAAAGAATGATATCAGGTAAGTCTTATGTCCTACCTAGAGGCCAGGGTGGGGTAACAATGAACTCCTCTGGAGTCAGGGTTCTAGTTCCTCTGTCTGATGGTTGGTTCAAGGCCAACTTCTACTTGACTTAAAGTCAAGATGTATTTTTTTTTTAAACATTTCTCTTTCTGGATCCTGCCCATGGAAATGTCTGGATATGAGAAAAGGATGGTACCTTGTTCTGCTTACCCTTCCCCCACGTCCATATATCTGACTTCTATTTAACATTCATTTAAACCAATATTTTATAGGCATGTACGATGTGCCATGCACTGTACTCAGCCTGGTGGTAGAGTATATTTTTATTTACTTTTATCTATTCATTCGGCTGTGCTGGGTTCCAGCTATGACAGCAGGATCTTCCATCTTCATTGTGGCATGCAGGATCTTTAGTTGTGGCAAGTGGGACCTAGTAATGGTTCCCTGACAAGGGAATGGAACCCAGGCCCCCTGCAGTGGGATACCAGAACGCAGCAAGTGGACCACCAGGGAAATCCCATCCCAGGATTTCTGAGAGACTGGCAATGTCATGTGGCCAGAGTCTTTCCAGGTCAGCATGGATCAAGCCCAAAGGGCTGCTTCTGCCCCATCTTTTTTCATTTCCTCCAGACCTTCAGTCTCCAGTACATGAGGCATCCCTGAGGCCTGCACATGGACAAAGCACTCGGGAAGGGCATGCAGATGTCAAGAGAGACAAGCGTTAGGTCGATTCCATTCAGATTCAAAGTTAAAACTAGGGTGGGGAACTGGAGCTTTACACACAATATTGAAATTTAGACATTACAAAATTGGCTGGAGACAACCAGGCATTAAGTAGGAATCCATCTGGCCTGGGACGCCTTTGAATGGTCAGTTCCCCTGATTGGTTGCTGTGTTTGTGCTCTTTGTCTTGAGGAGCCTGTGAATATTCTAGGGCTTCCATAACCAGGCAGCACAGCCTGAATTGCTTAACCAATGGAAATGTATTGCTTATAGTTCCAGATGGGGAAAGTCCAAGATCAGGGTTGGTTTCTCCTGAGATGTCTGCCCTTGGCTTGTAGACACTCCCTCTCCCTGTGTGATCTTCCTTCTGCATCCCAATTTCCTCTTCTTCTAAGGACACCAGTCATATTGGATAAGGGCCCATCCTAATGATTCCATTTCACCTTTGTTGCTCAGTCACTAAGTCATGTCCGACTCTTTGCAACCCCATGTTTTGCAGCACACAGGCTTCCCTGTCCTTCACTATCTCCCAGAGTTTGCTCAAACTCATGTCTATTGTCATGATGTTATCTAACCATCTCATCCTCTGCCACTCCTTTCTCCTCCTGTCTTCAATCTTTCCCAGCATCAGGGTCTTTTCCAATGAGTTAGCTCTTTGAATCAGGTGGCCAAAGTACTGGTGCTTCGGCTTCAGCATCAGTCCTTCCAATGAACATTCAGGGTTGATCTCACCTTAGAAAGTGAAAGTGAAGTCACTCAGTCGTGTCTGACTCTTTGTGACCGCCTGGATTGTAGCTCACCAGGCTCCTCCATCCACGGAAGAGTACTGGAGTGGGTTGCCATTTCCTTCTCCAGTGGATCTTCCCGACCTGGGGATTAAACCCTGGTCTCCCACATTGCGGGCAGACACTTTACTGCCTGAGCCACCAGGGATTTCACCTTAATCATCTCTTTAAAGAGCTTGTTTCCAAAAACAGTCACATTCTGAGGTCCTGGGGATCAGAACATCAACATATGAACTGGGGAGGGGATACAATTGAGGGCATTTTGTTATTCAGTCACTCAGTGGCATAGTGCCCAAATGTCTTTTTTATATAGTGAGTACCGACAAACTGCCAGGGAAACCAAAAGCTGTGAAAATTCTTGCTGAAGTTTACCCCCAGACTAAGAGTCCCCAACTGAAATAGATTTGCTGCAACCTTGCTTGTGGCAACCTATTCTTGCTCTTTGTCTCAGCTGCGATGCGCTGCTATGGAGGAGAGGCGATCTACACCCAGGTCTCTCTTTCTTCACTACTTGGCTGAGCGAGTTTTGCTATGGCAACCACTGTATGGGAGGAGATAACCCAGTGCTGGCTGGTCAGCCCATACTCTTCTACTCTTCTCAATTTTGGATGGCAGACAGCCCCAGCAGTTCTCTACCTGCTGCATAAACCTCCAGAATGGAGGTCATGGCTAAAAGTTTCAAGTGTGTATGTGAGCAAAGTGAGGCCTTTAAGAAAGCCGTCTCACAGACAATTAAGTGAAAAAGTAAAAGTTAAAGTCACTCAGTTGTGTCTGACTCTTTGTGACCCCACACACCTGTCCTCTGTCCATGGAATTCTCCAGACAAGAATATCAGAATGGGTGCCATTCTCCTCTCCAGGTGATCTTCCAGACCTAGGGATCGAACCTGGGTCTCCTGCACTGCAGGCAGATTCTTTGCCATCTGAGCCACCAGGGAAGCCCAATAGGGTTCCCCAAAGAGGGAAGCCAGTCTGTCATTGACTGATGGGCACCCTGGCTTTCCTACCTTGCGCTGACCTGCACTCTGGGTATCTTGCAGCCATTGCTTCAGTGACTACCTGGGAGTTTTTGATGGGACTCCTGAAGCCCAATAGGGTTCCCCAAAGAGGGAAGCCAGTCTGTCATTGACTGATGGGCACCCTGGCTTTCCTACCTTGCGCTGACCTGCACTCTGGGTATCTTGCAGCCATTGCTTCAGTGACTACCTGGGAGTTTTTGATGGGACTCCTCCTGCCCCTCCTGCACCTAGAGATAATGATCTTCAGACTTCACAGCCTCACTCTCCTCTAGTCCTTTGAAGCTGGGTTTCATCCACAGTTCCCCTTGAGTTTTGGAGTCTGGGTCATTCACAGCAACCCCTGTGATGTGTCAAGAGTAGCAGTTCAGCTATGAGTGAGTGAGTGAAGTCGCTCAGTCATGTCTGACTCTTTGTGACCCCATGGACTGCAGCACACCAGGCTCTTATGTCCATGGGATTTTCCAGGTAAGGGTACTGGAGTGGCTTGCCATTTCCTTCTCCAGAGGATTTTCCCAACCCAGGGATCAAACCCTGGTCTCCCACATTGCAGGCAGACACTTTACCACCTGAGCCACCAGGGAAGCCTTAGTTCAGCTGTGGGAGGCCTTAATTCAGAAGGATTTGACATTCAAAGGGGCAGGTCACTAAATGGCTCACCTTCCTGAGAGCTGTCCTCAGTGTCCCCAGGGCCCTTGGAGACTTTACAAGGCAGGTCTGTGTGTATGGGGGTGGATGCGCAGAGCTGATAGAGTCTGCTCAAGACTGCCAGCATAACCCAGATCCCTGCCGTGTAGTCCCAGGAGTCTTGAAGCCTCTGGAGTCAGCTGAGTGCCCGGATCTCTTTTGCGGGTCTTCCATTTGCCTGGTGATGTTAGCTGCCAGCTTTGTGCAAAGTTTTCCTGCCCAGCTCAGCTCCTCTGCTGCAGTTTAGGAAACTTGTTAGTTGACAGGTGTAGCCTTAAGCAGTCCCTGCGGCTCCCTGGGCATCTGTCAAAAGCCAACCGTGTGCACAGAAGCCAAGAGAGGTCTTGAATCTTCTCCCTCTTATCCTCAGGGAACCATGATGGACACTTAATATCTTCAGCCTGTTTCTTCCCCTTCCTCCTGGCCCCATTTAGATATTTCCAGCATTTGTTGCTCATTCATTAACTCCACAAGTACTTACTGAGTACCAGTGGTATGCTAAGTACAGCTTAGACTTACCGTGGTTCATTTTACATGTCAACTTGACTGGGACACAGGATGCCCAGATGCTGGGTAAAACCTTATATTGGGGTATCTGTGAAGGTGTTTCTAGATGAGATAGCATTTGAATCTGTAGACTGAGTACAGCAGGTTGCCCTGCTTGATGTGGATGGGCCTCATCCAATCAGCTGAAGGCCTGAATAGAACAAAAAGGCTAACCTTCCAGTAAGAGGGGACTTCTCCTGCCTGTCTGCCTTTTAGCTGTGGTATTAGTCTTCTTCTTTTAGCTTCTGACTCAAACTAGAACTTATTCCAGGCTCTCCTGTGTGTCCAACTTGCCAGCTGAAGATCTTGGGACTTATCAGTGTCCATAACATTATGGGCCAATTCCTTATAATAAATCAGTCTCTCTACTTGACATTCTCTCTCTCCATAACTTGTTGGTTCTGTTTTTTCTGGAGAACCCAGACTAATCCATCTGGGAACACAGAATTAAACAAAGCTTCTACCATCGGGTGCTTACATTTTGTTACATGGGAATGGGGTGGGGGAAGGCCTTACACTTGATTTGTCATGTATTATGACAAATTTGCACATCATACTTTCTAACTAGAAAAGCAATTCCCTTCCCTGAACATGCACCTGTTCACATATCCATTGCACCGGTCCCAAAACTCTGTCTGTGATGGGGAAGGGATTATAAGGTGTGGGTATATATCTTTATACTGTTTCTCTTCTGCTTAAAGCAGGGTTCCTAACGTGTTTTGTACTAGTAATCCCTTTGGCAATTCTATGAACCCTTTCTCAGAATAATGTTTTAAGACATGTAACATAAAATATTTCTGATGGTAAAGAATCTGCCTGCAATGCAGAAGACCTAGATTTGATCCCTGGGTTGAGAAGATCCTCTGGAGGAAGGCATGGCAACCCACTCCAGTATTCTTGCCTGGGAGAATCCCCAAGAACAGAGGAGTCTGGCAGGCTACAGTCCATGGGGTCACAAAGAGTTGGACACAACTGAGCAACTAAACACAGGACAGCACAANTATCCCACTGTGGCTCCAAGGATCTAAGATGTTGGGGGAATATGTCTTTCTAGCTTCTGTGGATACACAAGGGGAAATGTGTGAAATTCCAGGAATTTAGAGACCTGAAGAAGACATTTTGTGTAGGAGTGAGAATTCTGTTAAACTAAGGCACTGCATTAAAAAAAATGGAAACTACCAGTTTCCTTTCTTTCAGCCTTCAATTGGGCTTAAAACTTATGTTAAGGTGTGTGTATTTGTATGTGTGTGTGTAGTGCATGTACTCTTTGGTAAAAATAATTTCTAACAGACTTGAAATAATGAACTCCCAGATGTGCAAGCTGCTGGAATAATAACCCACCTGTGCTATGTAAACCGGAGTCTGAAATGTTACCTGCTGAGACAAGAACATTCTGAGAGGTGGAATTTGACTCATTGTGTCTGTGTGTGTGTGTATGTGTGTGTGTGTGAAAGAGGGAGAGAGAAACACTTTAGCCTAAAGTGTTTCCTGAATTTCTTCATTTGTGTATTGCCTTTGAAATTTATTTTCTACTATCACCTGTAGTTTCTTATAGGGATTTCCTATATTTTCATAACACTTAAAAAAATTGATCTATTGTTTGTAAACTTAGATTTGAACTAAAATGAATATCCAAAAAACCATAGACTGAGAGAAAATAGTTGCAAAATGCAATGACAAATGTGGGCATCCAAAATATGCAAAGAAGCTTTAAAACTCAGAAGCAAGATAGCAATTAAAAATTGGACAAAAGACATCTAAACAAGGAAGGTATATAGATTAAAAATATGCATAGGAAAAGATGCTCAACATCATCCATCATTAGAGAAATGAAAATTAAGAAGGAGACACCACTACATACCTTGCTATGGACAATATTCATTTTCCCCCAAATTCACATTTTCCCCCAAGTTCAATTATTGAACTTTTAACACCCAATATGATGGGATTTGTAGATGGAGCCTTTGGGAGTTGATTGGTTAGGTCACAAAGGTAGAACTCTCATAAATAGGGCAAGTGTCCTCATAAAAGAGATATCAGTGATTTCCCTCACTGCCTCTGCTGTGGGAGGACACATTGAGAAGATGGCTGTCTATGAATCAGGAAGTTGGTCCTCACCAGACACTGAATATGCTGGTGCCTTGAACTTGGATGTCCCTGTCTCCAGAACTGTGACAAATTTCTGTTGTTTATAAACCACCTAGTCTGTGGTATTCTGTATGGTAGCCTGAATGGGCTAAGACTACCGATTAGAATAGCTAAAATCCAGAACACCAAATGAGGCGCTGTCACCTCACCTCCACCTGGTGAGAATGTGGAGCAATAGGAACTCCTATTCATTGCCAAGGGGGCTGCAAAATGATACAGTTCTTTGGAAGACAGCTTAGCATTTTCTTACAAAACTAAACACACTCTTAACATAAAAATCAGCAATCATGCTCCTTGGTACCTACCCAAATGATCTGAAAAGTTATGTCCACAGGAAAACCTGCACACAGATGTTTATAGCAGCTTTATTCATAACTGCTGAAACTTGGCAGCATGCAAGATATCCTTCAGCAGATGAGTGGATAAACAAACTGTGGTGCATCCAGACGATGGAATATTATTCAGCTAAGAAATGATCTATCAAGCCAAGAAATGACATGGAAGAAACTTAAATGCATATGACTAAATGAAAAAACTCAATTAAAAAAAGCCATATATTGTATGATTCCAATTATTTGACACTCTGGGAAAGTGTGGAGAAACTATGGAGACAGTAAAAAGACCAGTGATTGCCAAGGGGTTGAGAGAAGGGATAAATAAGTGAAGCACAGGAGATTTTTAGGGCAGTGAAAGCTATTTTGTGTGATACAGTCATGATGGATACATGTC
Source organism: Cephalophus harveyi (assembly GCA_006410635.1). NCBI lineage: Eukaryota > Metazoa > Chordata > Mammalia > Artiodactyla > Bovidae > Cephalophus > Cephalophus harveyi. Next base: position 200,207 of record SJYT01001165.1, on the reverse strand, counting down.
ATTATACATTTGTCAAAACTCAAAGGATGGACAACACAAGGAGTGAGCCCTAATGTAAATTATTAACTTCAATTAATAATAATTTGTCAATATTGACTCATCAGATGTAAGATATGTACTGCATCAAAACAAAATATTAATAATAGGGGAAACAGGACTTTCTAGTTCCACATGTAAGGAGCTTGAGAATTACCTGTCTGTACTAACAATAAGCAAAAAAGATGAACAGCCTGAAAAATTAACAACTCTACTTGGATCTGTAAGAGAAGGGAAGACACCAGGCAACTGCTGCCTTTAAGACGGTGGAGACAGACAGACAAACATAGGGAGTTGTGGCTTTACTGGAGCAGAGACTCTGGAGTGGAAACCACCAGAGGGACCTGAGCTGAGGCAGGAAAGCCCGAACTGCAATGGATGAATTATTGGAGGCTCAGTGTAGGTGACTCAGAGTAAAAACTCTAGAAGGACACAGTCAGGGTGGGCCCTCCACAGTTTTGTGAGGTTTACCTCCAGGAGCGTGACCAGGTTCCTGCAGTCAACACTGGAGAAAAATCCCCCATGCTTCCAGCAGTGGGGAAGGGAAAAGAGACTGTTCTGAAATATGCCAGAATATTCTCTCCTTCTTTAAAAAGCTACCATATGACCCAGCAATCCCACTACGGGGCATATACTCTGAGAAAACCATAATTCAAAAGCACACATGTACCCCAGTGTTCATTGCAGCACTATTTACAGTAGCCCGGACAAGGAAGCAACCTAAATGTCCAGCAACAGATGAACGGATAAAGATGTGGTGCACACATACAATGAAGGATTACACAACCATAAAAGGCACAAAACTGGGGCATCTGTAGAGATGTGGACGGACCTGGAGTCTGTCATACAGAGTGAAATCTGAAGTGAAAAACAAATATCGTGTATTAATGCAAATACATGGGATCTAGAAAAATGGTACAGAGGAACCTATTTCCAGGGCAGGAGTAAAGACACAGATGTAGAGAATAGGCGTGTGGACATGGGGTTGCGGGGAGGCGAGGGTGGGACAAACTGGGAGATTAAGATTGACATATATACCCATGTGTAAAATAGAAAGCTTTACTTGCTGTAAAGCACACGGAGCTCAGGTTGGTGCTCCGTAATGACCTAGATGGGTGAGACAGGGGGTGGGGTGGGAGGAAAGTTCAAGAGGGAGGGGATATATGTGGGGGTGTATGTGTGTGTATGGTGTGTCTTTGTGTGTGTGTGTGTGTGTGTGTGTAGCTGACTCACTTCTTACTACAGCAGAAGCTAACACCACATTGTAAAGATATTATACTCCAGTTCAGTTCAGTTGCTCAGTCGTGTCCGACTCTTTGCGACCCCATGAATCGCAGCACGCCAGGCCTCCCTGTCCGTCTCCAACTCCCGGAGTTTACCCAAACTCATGTCCATTGAGTCGGTGATGCCATCCAACCGTCTCATCCTCTGTCGTCCCCTTCTCCTCCGGCCTTCCATCTTTCCCAGCATATATAAAATAAAATAAAAATTAAAACTAAAGCTTGCCTTTGGGAGGAACTAGTTAACCAGAGCCTAGGTTTTCAGGGTTTCTTAAGAGCCTTACTGACCTGGGGAAAGGAAAATAACCTCAGTCAACTCTAGCCTTTCATGTGGGAGTAGGGAAATAACTAATCCTTAGGTGGGAAGGATGTCTTGATTACTGTAGCCTTATAGTAAGTTTTGAAGTCAATTACTGACAATCCTCCAACTTTGTTTTTCTCCTTCAACATTATGTTGGCTATTCTAGATCTTCTGTCTCCACTTAAACTTCAGAATCAGTTCATCAATATCCACAAAATTACTTTCTCAACTTTTGATGTGGATTTCATTAAATCTATAAATCAGACTGAGAACTGACATCTTGACAGTATTGAGTCCACTTATCCATCAACATGGAATAATATCTCTCCATTTAATCAGTTCTTTAATTTCTTTCATCAGAGTTTCATAGTTTTCCTCATATAGATCTGGTACATATTTTGTTAGATACATTATTAAGTATTTCATTTTTAGGGGTACTAATTGTAAATAATATTGTGTTTTTAATTTCAAATTCTACTTATTCATTGCTAATATAGGAAAACAGTTGAGTTTTGCATATTAACCTTGTATTCTATAACCTTGCTTTAATCACTTATTAGTTTCAGGAGATTTTTAAAAAATACTTTCAGATTTTCTGCATAGACAGTTATGTCATCTGCAAATAAAGACAGCTTTAGTTTTTGCTTTCAACCTGTATTACTTTTATATCCTTTTCTTGTCTTATTGCATTAAATAGGTCTTCCAGCACAGTGTTGAAAAGTGGTGGTATTAGGAGAAATCCTTGCCTTATTTCTGATTTTAGTGGGAAAGCTTCAAGTTCCTCACCATAAAGTATGAGGTTAGCTGTAGATTTTGTATATATTCTTTATCAAGCTGAGGAATTTTTCCTCTATTCCTAGTTTATGCAAGTTTTTTTTAATCATAAATTCATAATGTATTCTGTCAAATTATATTTCTGCATCTATTGATGTGATCATGTGATTTTTCTTTTTTGACCTGTTGGTGTGATAGATTACATTAATTTGATTGCATCACAGAATTGATTTTCAAATGTTGAACCATTATTGTGTACTTGGAGTTACTCCCCCCTCAATTGTGATGTGATCTATATTCTTTTCATGCATTGTTGAATTTGATTTGGTGATAAGTTGATGATTTTTGCATAAGAGATATCAGTCTATAGTTTTCTGATAATATCTTTATTTGGGTTTATTGTTAGGATAGTGCTGGTCCCATAGAATGAGTTAGGTGTGTACTCTCTCTGCTTCTATCTTCTGAAAGAGATTATATAATTGGTATAATTTCTTCCTTAAACTTTTGGTAGAATTTATTAATGAATTTATCTGGGCCTGATGCTTTCTGTTTTGGAAGGTTATTAATTATCCATTAAAAAATTTAGTTCCCCCCATTTTTATTATAGGTTAAAACAAAGATCATGGCACCCAGTCCCATCACTTCATGGCACATAGATGAGGAATCAATGGAAACAGTGACAGTCTTTATTTTCTTGGGGTCCAAAATCACTGCAGATGGTGACTGCAGCTGTGAAAGTAAAGGACGCTTGCTCTTTGGAAGAAAAGCTGTGACCAACCTAAAGCATTTAATAGAGATGAGACTTTGCCGACAAAGGTCTATCTAGTCAAAGCTATGGTTTTTCCAATAGTCATGTATGGATGTGAGAGTTGGACCATAAAGAAAGCTGAGCGCTGAAGAACTAATGCCTTTGAACTATGGTGTTGGAGAAGACTTGAGAATCCCTTGGATTGCAAGGAGATCCAACCAATCAATCCTAAAGGAAATAGGTTGTGAATATTCGTTGGAAGGACTGATGTTGAAACTGAAACTCCAATACTTTGGCCAACTAAAGAAGAGCTGGCTCTTTGGGCAAGACCCTGATGCTGGGAAAGATTGAAGGCAGGAGGAGAAGGAGAAGACAGAGGATAAGATGGTAGGATGGCATTACTGACTTGAGGGACATGAGTTTGAGCATGCTCTGGGAGTTGGTGTTGGACAGGGAAGCCTGGTGAGCTGCACTCCATGGGGTCGCAAACAGTCAGACACGACTGAGTGACTGAACTAAATGGAACTAATGTTATCCAGTAGGTCCCTGTTGTTTATCCATTTTTTATATAGTAGTGTGTATATGCCAAACTCCTAATTTCTCTCTCTCCCACCCTCTGCTATGTTCCCTTTAGTAACCATAAGTGAGTTTACTTCTGGTTTGTAAATAAATTTGTTTGTGTCATTGTTTTTTTAGATTCCACATATGAGTGATATTCCAGTTGAGCTATTTCAAATCCTAAAAGATAAGTATCACGACTGAGTGACTGAACTGAACTGATAAGTGATATCATATGGTATTTCTCTTCCTGTGTCTAACATACTTCATTTAGCATGATAAACTTTAGGTTCATCCAAGTTGCTGCAAATGGCATGATTTCATTCCTTTCTTTGGCTGAGTAACATTCCACTGTCCTTTATCCTTTCACTTGTCAATGACCTTGAGGTCGCTTCAGTGTCTTGGCTATTCTAAATTGTGCTGATACAAACGTTGGGGTGCATGCATCTTTTTAAGTTGGTGTTTTCTCCAGAGCCCTCCATTCTTCTTTTTTCCTCCAGATAGTTCTCAGCCTGAAGACAAGCTAGAGCAGAACTTCTTGGGTTGAGATGAGGAGTAATGGTGGCCTGGTACTGCTACCCATGTTGTTGAGTACCTGCCATGTGTTATCTGAGGCTTGTAGTCTCTCATCAGTGTCCTCTAGGTGTGCCCTTCTGACACTGCCTAGATACCTGACTTTCTCTTCTTTGTTTTAAGCTTTGTAGGAGGTAGGTTCTCAGCTCTTTCACTGTTCCTCTCAAGCTCCTAGCCCATCATAAATAAACAGCAAATGGTGATTACGTGGATGGATGAACTAAGGTTTCTGGGAGCCTCTTTTTGCAATTGTTTTGCTCAGCGTCCTTGCCTTTGAGGACTCCACTGTATTTGACATCATCCAGACCACTGGCACTGAATAGATGGGAAACCAGCTTAATCAGTAGAAAAGTAAAAAAAGATTCAATAAATGTGGAATATTTCTTTTCTAAGGGCTGTGCTACTGCCTCTGTGCATGGATGGGTTATTCAGTGAAAGTTGTAATGTTTTAGGTAAAAACCTGGCCCTCCTCACAAATCCATTTCTTTTTTAAAAACAATAAATTAGTTAATTTTGTTTTTTATTTATGGCCACACTGGGTCTTTGTTGCTCTGCACAGGCTTTCTCTAGTTGCGGCCACCGAGGGCTACTCTTCATTGCAGTGGTTTCTCTTGTTGTGTTGCACGTGCTGTAGGCTTGCATGGGCTTCAGTAGGGCAGCTCATGGGCTCTCGAGCACTGGCTCAGTAGTTGTGGGGCAATGTAGCACGTGGGATCTTCCTGGATCAGGGATCGAACCCATGTCCCCTGCATTGGCAGGTGGATACTTAACCACTGAACCAATAGGGAAGCCCACAAATACATTTCTTTTGCCAGTTAATTCCCACTCCACTTCTGGATTCACTTTAAGTGTCACTTCTGAGAAGCCTCCTCTGTCCAACCCAACCCTCACTGCTGCTTTTCTGCTGCACATCACCATTTTCTATATTTTTAAAATTTTAAATTTATTTTTTTAACTGAAGGATAATTGCTTGGAATTTTGTTGGTTTCTGCCAAGCATCAACATGAATCAGCCATAGGTATACATATATTCCCTCCTTCTTGAACCTCCCTCCCATCTCTCTCCCCATCCCACCCCTCTAGGTTGTTACAGGGCCCCAGTTTGAGTTCCCTGAGTCACACAGCAAATTCCCATTGGCTATCTATTTTACATATTGTAATGTAAGTTTCCATGTTACTCTCTTGATACATCCCCCTTCTCTTCCCAACCTCTCATGTCCATACATCTATTCACTATGTCTGTGTCTCCATTGCTGCCCTGAAAATAATTTCTTTGGTACCATCTAGGATAATTTCTAGATTCCATATATATGTGCTAATATATGATATTTGTTTTTCTCTTTCTGACTTACTTCACTCTGTATAATAGGCTCTAGATTCATCCACCTCATTAGAACTGACTCAAAGGTGTTCTGTTTTATGGCTGAGTAATATTCCATTGTATATATGTATCACAGCTTCTTTATCCATTCATCTGTCAATAGACACCTAGGTTGCTTCCATGTTCTAGCTATTGTAAATAGTGCTGCAATGAACATTGGGGTACATGTGTCTTTTTAAATGTTTCTTTCTATATTTTGGTTTCTTCTAAACTTTGGTATTTTCTATGTTGAACTTATCACAACTTATAATCATATATTTATTTGTGAATTCATTCTTTCCAGTGTCTCACTGTCCCAGGAGATTGTAAATGCCAGGGCATTGAGAATCATTCTTGCTTTGTTCACACCTTGTCTCTAGGACAAGGTGCCTGCAACATAGTAAGAGCTCATTTGTCTTCATGGGATTAATCTTGTGGCTTAGCTGAAAGGTGTGCTACTGGGGTTTCCAAAAAAAGGGGTTTTTGACATCAGAACTCCTTTCATTAAATCAAATTGTTTAGATATCTTTATATAAACCAACTTATTTCTGTGGTTAAATTGGGGAGGGGGGTTAATTGGGGGATATCTGCTTGCCTTGTCTTTCCTGCTCCAACAGGATCTCTGAGGCATCTTGCAGACTGCCCCTTGGCAAGCTTTTCTGAGCTGTCCCTTCCAAAATGCCAGAAGGCTTTCTTCACCAAGGAGGCTCCTCTTTGTAGGATAAAAGTCTTAATGATGCTGCCTCTTCTCCTAGCTCCCTGCCTAAGCCCCATGGAGCACTTTTTCAATAGAGCCGTAAATCCCCCTCTAAATAAGCATCCTGATTTGATTTGCTCTTCAGATGACCTCTTCCTGGGGAAAATGCTATGCCTTCCCTGAGTTACAGCAAAGACTCCAGTGTTCTGTCCTACCTCTGCCATCTAATAGTCTAATAGTCTCATTCCTCTCCAATTTATGTCTTGTCAGGTCTTCAGGCAGCTCCCACCTTGGCATAGCTGAACCAGTGGCAATATTTACCTGTAGCATCTTGCTCAGACACACACAGGCTTCCTTGCTGATGAGGCAGCCATCTCAGCCCTGTCACCTCCATCAGCATCATCAGGGCAGGAAGGACAAAGTATCAGAAGCTAGAGCAGGTGTGGCTCCCACAGCCAATGATGCTCTCCTTCTTGGCCTGAGCATGACTGTTTCCCTGCTGAGAAGTCTCAGGATAATTCCTGCTGCCTGCCCTTGGCCACTGCTTCCCGCAGGGTCTCCGATGTCCCTAAACTCTCCTTCTGGAATGCTGGCTTGTTCATTCCATGGCAGGTCAGTTGTAAACCCCTTGCTTTGAATTTGACTCCAGGAGTGGCAAAAATGGAACTGGGTGTACTTTTCCTGTGCCTCCATTCCTGGCCTCTATAATGGACACAGTTGTATATCTCACACCACATTCTGTCTTATTACCTTGGGCAGAAAGAGAAAACACACACACACACACACATTTTGCTTGTCATGTCAAGGAACTGACAGAAGCTGTGAAGTCCACCCTCTAGCCCCACGTTAAAATGTGATGGGCTAGACGAAACTTGAAAATAGCCTACAAGTCCATCAACTGGCAAATAGATAGACAGATGTGCTAAATCCATATGAGGGAATACTATTCAGCACTAAAAGGAACCGTCTATAGATAATGCCATGACGTAGATGAACCTCATAAATATTATGCTCAGGAAAAGAAGCCATAAGCAAGGGACCATACATTGTAAGGTCTATTTGTAGGAAGTATTAAGAAAAGGCAAAACTCTGAAGACAGATAGTGGATAAGTGGGTGCATGGGGCGGGATAGGAACTAACAGTAAGTGTGCATGGGGGATCATGTTGGAGTGATGAAATGTTATAAAACTGATTTACGGTGATGGTTGTGTAACTTGGTAAAAATGCAGGCATATCTTGGAGATATTTTGCACTGGGTTCCTGGAGATATTTTGTGTTGTGTTCCAGACTGCCACAATAAAATGAATATCACAATAAAGTGAGTCATACAAATTTTTTGGTTTCTCAGTATATGTAAAATTTGTGTTTATACTCTACTGTGGTCTATTAAATGTGCCCTAGCACTATATCTAAAAAAATAATGTACATTACACACCTTAATTTAAAAGGACTTTAATGCTTTTGTTATTCAGTGGGGGGTGTATAATTGTCCTAGGGGTTGGAGGCATAATTGGCTTTCAAATGGAGTGGGTGGTGGAGTTAGAAGTCCCCAAACCTACAAGGAGTTTCAAAAATGTAAGTATTTCAGGTTATTGGGTCAATATTCTCTCTCATGCATACTTCATGCTGCTAATGCTGTGCAGAAACATTGTAGGGCATCACTGCCCCCAACACCTTTATTTTAAAAGAAATATGTCATTGTTAAAACATGCTAACTATCAATGGAGCCTGCAGGCAAGTCTTAGCAGTAACATCAAAGATCACTGATCATAGATCACCATCATACAATAACAATGAGAAAGTTTGAAATATTATGTGAATTACCAAAATGTGACACAGAGACATGAAGTCAGCAAATGCTTTTGGAAAAAATGGCTCTAAATAAACTTGCTCAACACAGACTTGCCACAAACTTCAGTTTATAAAGAATGCAGTATCTGTGAAATGCAGTAAAGCAAGATGTGCCTACATGTACATGCCTCTCATGGGCTCTGAGAGGGCAGTATGAGATGCAGGCACAAAGGATTGAGGAGTGAAGGGTCATGAGGGCAGGCACTTTCAAATGATTCAGCCTATGCTGACAGCTTGGTCAACATCCATGTGTGTGTGTGTGTGTGCGCACACATGTGAAGTTGCTTCAGTTGTGTCTCACTCTATGCAACCCTATGGACTGTAGCCCACCAGGCTCCTCTGTCCATGAGATTCTCCAGGCAAGAATACTGGAGAGGGTAGCCATTCCTTTCTCCAGGGGATCTTCCCCATCCAGATATCAAACCCAGGTCTCTTATGTCTCTGGGATCCGCAGGCAGGTTCTTTACCACTAGGGTCACCTGGGAAGCCCTGTCAATATCTATATCTATATTTAAATCTGTGTTAGTTTCCTGTCATGGCTGCAACAAATTGCCACAAACTGGAGTTTGAAAAAACAGCAGAAATCTACTTTCTCATGGTGCTGGGGACCAGAATTCTGAAATCAAGATGTTGACTTCAGATGTTGGCAGAACCTTGATCCATCCAGAGGCCCTAGAGGAGACTCCTTCCTTGCTTTTTCCAATTCTGACGTCCTTTGCTTTCCTTGGCTTGTGGCCACATCACCCTAATCTCTGCTTTCACTTTTCCCTAATAGCTCAGTTGGTAAAGAATCTGCCTGTAATGCAGGAGACCCTGATTCGATTCCTGGGTCTGAAAGATCCACTGGAGAAGGGATAGGCTACCCACTCCAGTATTCTTGGGCTTCCCTTTGGCTGAGCTGGTACAGAATCTGCCTGTAATGCAGAGACCTGGGTTTGATCCCTGAGGTGGGAAGATCCTCTGGAGAAGGGAAAGCCTACCCACTCTAATATTCTAGCCTGGAGAATTCCATGGACTGGGGTTGCAAAGATTCAGACACGACTGAGCGACTTTCACTGCTACTACTTTCCCAATGCACCCTCTCTTCTATCTCTGGGTCTCTTTTAAGGACACTTCTCATTGGATTTAGGGCCCCCTGGATAATTCAGGGTGATCTACGTACCTTAAGATCCTTAAGTAAATCTGCAAAGAACTTTTCCGAGTAAAGTAATATTCACAGCTTCTAGGGATTTTGCCGGGGTCCAGCCCCGGTGGATCCAGGGTGATTCGAAGGGGAGACAGATAGGCAAGGAAAAACTTATTTATATAGAAATATAAAAAGAGATTAGAAAGAAATAGTATAGTAGGAAAATTTAGTAGAGAAAAGAGGCTGAATAACTTGGTTTACGAGGAAAGCCAATAAAATCTCAGAACAAGAGATTTGCACCATCTATGTTGGGCCACCGGCGCCCGTTTGAATATTGGAGAGTGCCCCGCCTTGGGCTCTCTCTCTCACAGAACTTAAGAGCTGGGGCAAGTAAGTAGACATGGCGAGCCTCCTCGTTCCAGATGGGAATTCAGCCAGAAAAGGAGAGGGAGGGAGAGTGAGAAAGAGACATGGGGGGAGCCAGATTTCCAAGAAACTAGGTCGAGAGNGTAAGAACGATGGTCCCTGGGAAATTACTCTGCAGCCTCTACATCTCTGGAGCATCCCTGAGGGCTCCCATGTGGAGAGCTGTGAAAAAGCAGGTTCTTTGTCTTCACACTTCTTACAAAACTCAAAAATAGCTTCCAGTTATTTTCTTTAAAATGGTTTGGTTATTTAAGAAAGCCATATTTTTCCTAGAAGAACTTGAGACATACAGATAAGCAAAACAAGACCAAAGCTATGTTCAATGGTCACTCTGAAGACCATCACAGCAATTTCCTTCCTCTCATCTTTCTTGTCCTTTGAGCATATATTTTTTTCTTTTTAGACAAAAAGATCATACTAGATCTAGTGTTATAATTTTTGAAATTTAACGATAGCTTGGCAACATTTTTCCTAGGTTTAAAAAAAATCTACACTGTCCTTTTTAAGGGTAATGTTTCATTGTATGTATGTTTCAACACTACTTCGTTCTCTCTTAGTAAGCATGTAGGCAATTTCCAGTTTTTCACTTATGATCATCATTGCAGTAAAATCCTAGAACATCCATCTTTATGCTGATTTTTTGCTTTAGGATAAATTGCTCAAAGTAGAGTTGCTGTGACAAAATGCATGTACATTTTAAAGTTTTTTGATAAATAGCACTTAAGCCACCTGCGATGGGCCCTTCCTTTGACCAACCAATACAAACTACTTTATATATCTTAACCTCTTACCACCCTCAGGCATATTGTCCAAGCAGCAAATTCACAAAAGCAGCTATCCTATCAGCTCAAAGAAAATAAGACTGCTTTCATGTGAATATTCTTCCCTGCCAATGCACTGTTTAAATCACCACTTTCAGACAATTTGTTTTATAATCATGAGACCTAATAAAAGAAATTTCCTAGAAATTAATCAACTGAGGGAAAACTGCAAAGGTTTGGTTTGGTTTTGAGTGTCCCATAGCATGCAGACTCTTAGTTCCCTTACCAGGGATTGAATCTATGCTCCCTGAAGTGGAAGCATGGAGTCTTAACCACTGGGCGTTCTTAAAAAGTTCTTTAAAATGTACCCATTTTAAGTATATAGTTTAATAAGATTCAACAGTGAGGATATAGAACGTTTCTATCTCCCCAAAGATTCCCTTGCACTTCTTTCCAGCTAATCCTTAACTCCCTCTTTCTTTTTTAAAAATTAAATTTCCAGAACTTTCACAAGCCCTAGTGAATTTCACATCCTTTGACCCTTGTTTTATACCAACCAGAGGCTGAGCTCAGGACTGCAATCTACCTAACAAACCTCACTCCCCTGCCCTCTAAGTCTTGGCTCATAGGGGGCCTTTCTTTACCTGCGATTTCCTTCAGGTAGGGTTGCCAGATTTAGGAAATAAAAATACAGAATACCAGTTCTGTTTGAGTTTTAGGTAAATAGCAAGTGTTTCTAGGGATTCTGCCAGTGAGTATTCTATTTCAATTATGCAATCAGCACTGGGGAAATAACCACAGCATGGATTCAGGGGCTTGCTGGACCCACTGTGAAAGGGACCTGAGCTAAACCTTTTGACTGAGAGCCTGACCTCCATAAGCCCCTGCTCTGACTGATGGACCAGAGTGGTGCCTTGGAACTAGTCTCAGTTCAGAACCAACGTCCAGTGCCCCCCAAAGGTCTAACTGTTTCCTTTTTTCTGATGCACAGTCACCCTGATAAAAGGCTGTAAATCCCTTTGGGGAAGGCTGGGAGGAAGGTTAGCCATATAAATTTTCGGCAGTGTAGCATGGTCCTTCCTCAAGGGGACCCAGCCTCAAATGTGCTGAATCTATTAACCGACTCAAGTCTGGAAGTAGCAGTTGCTTAGTGGGCCATGACTCTCTGTTTCGGTGATTCAAGTCAGACTCCTGTAGTAGATTGCCCATCTGTTTATTTACTAGTTACACTGTGATCAGCTGGCCAATACCATACATCTCTGTGAGCCAGACTATTTTGAGTACTGTTTTGATTTTTCTGTCCATTCCTGTAACCATGCCCACCTTGCCTTTGGTGATTAAATGCTGCCACATGGCCCTGATATCCAAGATCCAATTATCCCCATTGCATTTAGGGATCACAGCTCAATAGCTGTAGTTCCCACTGTGATTTCTGACACAGAGAAGGGTGACTGCAGAACTCAAGGATACTTGGGGCCCTCCTCACAAATTTATTTCTCACAGTGGTGGTGACCCTCCCAGGGAGGATGAGAAAGCCTTACGTGATCAGTCAATCTGTCTGATGTTCCAGTCTCCTAAAGCCTTTGAATGCTGTCCTCTACCCATCTTCTGCAGTATACCAAAGAAGACTCGACATTTCAACTTCACTTACTGTAGGCCACCTTTTGCTCTGTGTTTCAACCATCCAATCAAGCAGCCAACCAGTCAACTAGGCAACCAGCCATCTAACCAGCCAGCAAACAAGCCAACCTGCCAACCTGCCAACCAACCAACTAACCAATCAGAGAACTAGACCGCTTTCTAACCAACCACCCCAAGCTGCAACATTAAATCCAGACGCTCTACTTAGCAGATTCCTATAAATAAACTTGGTCTGATCCCCAACTTTATATTCCTTCTACTATTATCCCACCTCTCAATATCCATTCTTATACACATCTCCCAGATTTTTGTCTTTTCATTATAAAAGGCATAATTCTTTGTAGGTCACATTTTGTACCTTACTCTTTGCAACCTGCTGGGACTTGAATCTACTTAGAGGTCTAGAAGCAAAGATGAGGGCAGGTCTTGAGGGAATCAACAGTACTTTGCAAAGTGACTACCTCAGGGTAGATGGTTACAGGTTCTTCTAGCAAAGAAGGGTTAACCTGCTCAGACAGGACGTGGTGCAGCAAGTGGTTGTTGGGGGGGAGTGGGTAGGAAAAAGGGAAAGGACTGTATCACTGGTAAACAAGACTTTGCCCATGTCCCCAGATGCATTGGGATCTGTTCACATGTCCCCATTCCAATTTCCGGGATTCCCTATCTTGCTAATCAATGCCTCACTCTGACAAAAATTGCCCATCAGACTGTGAATTCAATTTGTGTTGCAATTCAACAACTCTTCAGACAAGACTCTGCTTGGTTTTGAGCAGCCTCAGCCCTACAGGAGAGATAGATAAGGGTTTCTTTTAGGGCAGAAGCAGAAGCTTGCAGGTCGTTTATGCAGAGACTGAGCTGGGACCTTGATGTCCTGAGCTCATCCTTTTCTTTCCCCACTTTCCCCAGCTCAGTTGGGAGAAACCAATCTCATTTTACTCATCAGTTCTTCTAAAATGTTCTGAAGTATCAAATACATGGTCCCAAGACCTTGCCTTTTGTAAGTATTTGATTAGGCATGTCCAATATTTGGGAGAAGGCAATGGCAACCCACTCCAGTACTCTTGCCTGGAAAATCCCATGGACAGAGGAGCCTGGTAGGCTTCAGTTCATGGGGTTGCTAAGAGTTGGCATGACTGAGTGACTTCACTTTCACTTTTCACTTTCATGCATTGCAGAAGGAAATGGCAACCCACTCCAGTATTCTTGTCTGGAGAATCCCAGGGACAGAGGAGCCTGGGGGGCTGCTGTCTATGGGGTCGCACAGAGTTGGACACGACTGAAGCGACTTAGCAGCAGCAGCAGTCCAATATTTGGGACATACCAAACAACTATTAGTTGTTTATTTGAAATCTAAATTGAACAAGGCATCCTGTATTCGATCTGGCAACCCTACCTAAGGAAATAATCTTGTGCTCCAAAATGGAAATAAAATGCCACATTCTCCACAGATTGCCCTGGAGAACAGTTGTTTGGTTCCCTTATTTATTCACACCATTTACTGATGTACCATGCACTGCTCTAAGTGCTTTACATGGACGGTTTCATTTAAAGGTGATCATAACTCAGAGGTAGATACTATTATTCTTCCCATTTTACAGATGAAAGCACTGAGCCTCAGAGAGGAAGGATAATTTGTGCAGTAGCTCACAGCTAAAAGGCAGGGAGGTTTGGGATTATGCTCCGCACAGTCAGGGCTTACAAGGATGACCACAGATAACACGATCCAACTCTGTGATCTCTTCCACTGGAAGCTTCCATGGGGCTATGTGTGTGGTATGTCGGTACTATGAGGCTGTATAGACTGTTGGCTGACAACATAAATTATGTTTTATTTATCATCACACTCCCAGTGTCAGGACACTTTAATTTATAAAGTTATTCTTATTATTCAGCCTTAAAATGAAATGAAATTCTGAAACATGCTACAACATGGATGAACCTTGAAGAAAATTAATGCAGACCAGAAAGAATACAGTATGATTCCACTAATATGAGATTCTTGTATTAGTCAAATTCATCGAGACAGAAAGTTAAGTGGTGATTGCCAGGAGCTGATGGGAGAGAGGAATGAGGAATTATTGTTCAAAGGATATACAGAGTTTTAGTTTGGGGTGATGAAAGTTCTAGAGATGGTTGGTGGTGAGAGTTGCACAATAATGTAGAAGGACTTAATGCGCCAGGACTTAATGAACTGTATGTTTAAAATGGTCACTTTTATTCTGTGTATGCCTGCGTGCTAAGTTACTTTAGTTATGTTTGACTCTTTACAAGCCTATAGACTGTAGCCCACCAGGCTCCTCTGCCCATGGGATTCTCCAAACAAGAACCCACTGGAGTGAGTTGCCAAGCCCTCCTCCAGGGGATATTCCTGACCCAGGGATGGAACCAAAATCTCATTATGCTTCCTGCATTGGCAGGTGGTTTCTTTACCACTAGTGCCACTTGGGAGGCCCATGCTATGTATATTTTACCATAAAAAAGTTTCAGACATTATGGAGAACAGCATCCTCAAAAAACTAGATACAGAACAACCATATGATCCAGCAATCCCACTTCTGGGATATTTCCAAAGGAAATGATGGAATCAGGATCTCAAGGAGATGTCTGCACCCCCAAGATGTCCTTTGAGCATATATTTTTTTCTTTTTAGACAAAAAGATCATACTAGATCTAGTGTTATAATTTTTGAAATTTAACAATAGCTTGGCAACATTTTTCCTAGGTTTAAAAAAAATCTACACTGTCCTTTTTAAGGGTAATGTTTCATTGTATGCATGTTTCAACACTACTTCGTTCTCTCTTAGTAAGCATATAGGCAATTTCCAGTTTTTCACTTCTGATCATCATTGCAGTAAAATCCTAGAACATCCATCTTTATGCTGATTTTTTGCTTTAGGATAAATTGCTCAAAGTAGAGTTGCTGTGACAAAATGCATGTACCTTTTAAAGTTTTTTGATAAATAGCACTTAATTTGTATGCATGTTTCAACACTACTTCGTTCTCTCTTAGTAAGCATATAGGCAATTTCCAGTTTTTCACTTCTGATCATCATTGCAGTAAAATCCTAGAACATCCATCTTTATGCTGATTTTTTGCTTTAGGATAAATTGCTCAAAGTAGAGTTGCTGTGACAAAATGCATGTACCTTTTAAAGTTTTTTGATAAATAGCACTTAAACCACCTGTGATGGGCGCTTCCTTTGATCAACCAATACAAACTACTTTATATATCTTAACCTCTTACCACCCTCAGGCATATTGTCCAAGCAGCAAATTCACAAAAGCAGCTATCCTATCAGCTCAAAGAAAATAAGACTGCTTTCATGTGAATATTCTTCCCTGCCAATGCACTGTTTAAATCACCACTTTCAGACAATTTGTTTTATAATCACGAGACCTAATAAAAGAAATTTCCTAGAAATTAATCAACTGAGGGAAAACTGCAAAGATTTGGTTTGGTTTTGAGTGTCCCATTGCATGCAGACTCTTAGTTCCCTTACCAGGGATTGAATCTGTGCTCCCTGAAGTGGAAGCATGGAGTCTTAACCACTGGGCATTCTTTAAAAGTTCTTAAAAATGTACCCATTTTAAAGACTCTGATGCTGGGAGGGATTGGGGGCAGGAGAAGAAGGGGACGACTGAGGATGAGATGGCTGGATGGCATCACGGGCTCGATGGACGTGAGTCTGAGTGAACTCCGAGAGATGGTGATGAACAGGGAGGCCTGGGATGCTGCGATTCATGGGGTCACAAGGAGTCGGACGTGACTGAGCGACTGAACTGAACTGAACCCATTTTAAGTGTATAGTTTAATAAGATTCAACAGTGAGGATATAGAACGTTTCTATCTCCCCAAAGATTCCCTTGCACTTCTTTCCAGCTAATCCTTAACCCTCTCTTTCTTTTTTAAAAATTAAATTACCCATTTTAAGTATATAGTTTAATAAGATTCAACAGTGAGGATATAGAACGTTTCTATCTCCCCAAAGATTCCCTTGCACTTCTTTCCAGCTAATCCTTAACCCTCTCTTTCTTTTTTAAAAATTAAATTTCCAGAACTTTCACAAGCCCTAGTGAATTTCACATCCTTTGACCCTTGTTTTATACCAATCAGAGGCTGAGCTCAGGGCTGCAATCTACCTAACAAACCTCACTCCCCTGCCCTCTAAGTCTTGGCTCACAAGGGGGCCTTTCCTCACCTGCAATTTCCTTCAGGTAGGGTTGCCAGATTTAGGAAATAAAAATACAGAATACCAGTTCCGTTTGAGTTTCAGGTAAATAGCAAGTGTTTCTAGGGATTCTGCCAGTGAGTATTCTATTTCAATTATGCAATCAGCACTGGGGAAATAACCACAGCATGGATTCAGGGGCTTGCTGAACCCACTGGGAAAGGGACCTGAGCTAAACCTTTTGACTGAGACCCTGACCTCCATAAGCCCCTGCTCTGACTGATGGACCAGAGTGGTGCCTTGGAACTAGTCTCAGTTCAGAACCAGCGTCCAGTGCCCCCCAAAGGCCTAATTGTTTCCTTTTTTCTGATGCACAGTCACCCTGCTAAAAGGCCGTAAATCCCTTTGGGGAAGGCTGGGAGGAAGTTTGCTGCTGCTGCTGCTAAGTCGCTTCAGTCGTGTCCGACCCTGTGCGACCCCATTGACGGTAGCCCACCAGGCTCCCCCATCCCTGGGATTCTCCAGGCAAGAGGGAGGAAGGTTAGCCATATAAATTTTTGGCAGTGTAGCATGGTCCTTCCTCAAGGGGACCCAGCCTCAAATGTGCTGAATCTATTAACCGACTCAAGTCTGGAAGTAGCAGTTGCTTAGTGGGCCATGATTCTGTTTCGGTGATTCAAGTCAGACTCCTGTAGTAGATTGCCCATCTGTTTATTTACTAGTTACACTGTGATCAGCTGGCCAATACCATGCATCTCTGTGAGCCAGACTATTCTGAGTACTGTTTTGACTTTTCTGTCCATTACTGTAACCATGCCCACCTTGCCTTTGGTGATTAAATGCTACCACATGGCCCTGATATCCAAGATCCAATTATCCCCATTGTATTTAGGGATCACAGCTTAATAGCTGTAGTTCCCACTGTGATTTCTGACACAGAGCAGGGTGACTGCAGAACTCAAGGATACTTGGGGCCCTCTTCACAAATTTATTTCTCACAGTTGTGGTGACCCTCCCAGGGAGGATGAGAAAGCCTTATGTGATCAGTCAATCTACCTGATGTTCCAATCTCCTAAAGCCTTTGAATGCTGTCCTCTACCATCTTCTGCAGTATACCAAAGAAGACTCGACATTTCAACTTCCCTTACTGTAGGCCACCTTTTGCTCTGTGTCTCAACCATCCAATCAAGCAGCCAACCAGTCAACCAGGCAACCAGCCATCTAACCAACCAGAAAACAAGCCAACCTGCCAACCAGCCAACCAACCAATCAGAGAACTAGACCCCTTTCTAACTAACCACCCCAAGCTGCAACATTAAATCCAGATGCCCTACTTAGCAGATTCCTATCAATAAACTTGGTCTGATCCCCAACTTCATATTCCTTCTACTATTATCCCACCCCTCAATATCCATTCTTATACACATCTCCCAGATTTCTGTCTATTCATTATAAAAGGCATAATTCTTTGTAGGTCACATTTTGTACCTTACTCTTTGTAACCTGCTGGGACTTGAATCTACTTAGAGGTCTAGAAGCAAAGATGAGGGCAGGTCTTGAGGGAATCAACAGTACTTTGCAAAGTGACTACCTCAGGGTAGATGGTTACAGGTTCTTCTAGCAAAGAAGGGTTAACCTGCTCAGACAGGACGTGGTGCAGCAAGTGGTTGTTGGGGGGGAGTGGGTAGGAAAAAGGGAAAGGACTGTATCACTGGTAAACAAGACTTTGCCCATGTCCCCAGATGCACTGGGATCTGTTCACATGTCCCCATTCCAATTTCCGGGATTCCCTATCTTGCTAATCAATGCCTCACTCTGACAAAAATTGCCCATCAGACTGTGAATTCAATTTGTGTTGCAATTCAACAACTCTTCAGACAAGACTCTGCTTGGTTTTGAGCAGCCTCAGCCCTACAGGAGAGATAGATAAGGGTTTCTTTTAGGGCAGAAGCAGAAGCTTGCAGGTCGTTTATGCAGAGACTGAGCTGGGACCTTGATGTCCTGAGCTCATCCTTTTCTTTCCCCACTTTCCCCAGCTCAGTTGGGAGAAACCAATCTCATTTTACTCATCAGTTCTTCTAAAATGTTCTGAAGTATCAAATACATGGTCCCAAGACCTTGCCTTTTGTAAGTATTTGATTAGGCATGTCCAATATTTGGGAGAAGGCAATGGCAACCCACTCCAGTACTCTTGCCTGGAAAATCCCATGGACAGAGGAGCCTGGTAGGCTTCAGTTCATGGGGTTGCTAAGAGTTGGCATGACTGAGTGACTTCACTTTCACTTTTCACTTTCATGCATTGGAGAAGGAAATGGCAACCCACTCCAGTATTCTTGTCTGGAGAATCCCAGGGACAGAGGAGCCTGGGGGGCTGCTGTCTATGGGGTCGCACAGAGTTGGACACGACTGAAGTGACTTAGCAGCAGCAGCAGTCCAATATTTGGGACATACCAAACAACTATTAGTTGTTTATTTGAAATCTAAATTGAACAAGGCATCCTGTATTCGATCTGGCAACCCTACCTAAGGAAATAATCTTGTGCTCCAAAATGGAAATAAAATGCCACATTCTCCACAGATTGCCCTGGAGAGCAGTTGTTTGGTTCCCTTATTTATTCACACCATTTACTGATGTACCATGCACTGCTCTAAGTGCTTTACATGGACGGTTTCATTTAAAGGTGATCATAACTCAGAGGTAGATACTATTATTCTTCCCATTTTACAGATGAAAGCACTGAGCCTCAGAGAGGAAGGATAATTTGTGCAGTAGCTCACAGCTAAAAGGCAGGGAGGTTTGGGATTATGCTCCGCACAGTCAGGGCTTACAAGGATGACCACAGATAACACGATCCAACTCTGTGATCTCTTCCACTGGAAGCTTCCATGGGGCTATGTGTGTGGTATGTCGGTACTATGAGGCTGTATAGACTGTTGGCTGACAACATAAATTATGTTTTATTTATCATCACACTCCCAGTGTCAGGACACTTTAATTTATAAAGTTATTCTTATTATTCAGCCTTAAAATGAAATGAAATTCTGAAACATGCTACAACATGGATGAACCTTGAAGAAAATTAATGCAGACCAGAAAGAATACAGTATGATTCCACTAATATGAGATTCTTGTATTAGTCAAATTCATCGAGACAGAAAGTTAAGTGGTGATTGCCAGGAGCTGATGGGAGAGAGGAATGAGGAATTATTGTTCAAAGGATATACAGAGTTTTAGTTTGGGGTGATGAAAGTTCTAGAGATGGTTGGTGGTGAGAGTTGCACAATAATGTAGAAGGACTTAATGCGCCAGGACTTAATGAACTGTATGTTTAAAATGGTCACTTTTATTCTGTGTATGCCTGCGTGCTAAGTTACTTTAGTTATGTTTGACTCTTTACAAGCCTATAGACTGTAGCCCACCAGGCTCCTCTGCCCATGGGATTCTCCAAACAAGAACCCACTGGAGTGAGTTGCCAAGCCCTCCTCCAGGGGATATTCCTGACCCAGGGATGGAACCAAAATCTCATTATGCTTCCTGCATTGGCAGGTGGTTTCTTTACCACTAGTGCCACTTGGGAGGCCCATGCTATGTATATTTTACCATAAAAAAGTTTCAGACATTATGGAGAACAGCATCCTCAAAAAACTAGATACAGAACAACCATATGATCCAGCAATCCCACTTCTGGGATATTTCCAAAGGAAATGATGGAATCAGGATCTCAAGGAGATGTCTGCACCCCCAAGTTCTTTGTAGCAGTATTCACAGTAACCAAGCTATAGAAACAGCTCAAGTGTCTATTGATGAACAAATGTATGAAGATAATATATTACATACATACAGTGGAATGTTCAGTTCAGTTCAGTCGCTCAGTCATGTCTGACTCTTTGCGACCCCATGAATCGCAGCACGCCAGGCCTCCCTGTCCATCACCAACTCCCGGAGTTCACTCAGACTCACGTCCATCGAGTCAGTGATGCCATCCAGCCATCCCAACCTCTGTCGTCCCCTTCTCCTCCTGCCCCCAATCCCTCCCAGCATCAAAGTCTTTTCCAATGAATCAACTCTTCGCATGAGGTGGCCAAAGTACTGGAGTTTCAGCTTTAGCATCATTCCTTCCAAAGAAACCCCAGGGTTGATCTCCTTCAGAATGGACAGGTTGGATCTCCTTGCAGTCCAAGAGACTCTCAAGAGTCTTCTCCAACACCACAGTTCAANCCAGTCCATTCTGAAGAAGATCAGCCCTGGGTGTTCTTTGGATGGAATGATGCTAAGCTGAAACTCCAGTACTTTGGCCACCTCATGCGAAGAGTTGACTTATTGGAAAAGACTTTGATGCTGGGAGGGATTGGGGGCAGGAGGAAAAGGGGACGACGGAGAATGAGATCGCTGGATGGCATCACTGACTCGATGGATGCGAGTCTGAGTGAACTCCTGGAGTTGGTGATGGACAGGGAGGCCTGGTATGCTGTGATTCATGGGGTCGCAAAGAGTTGGACATGACTGAGTGACTGAACTCGACTGAACTGCACTATATACTTTAAATATGCTAAGAGAGTAGATTGTAATTATAACTATGTGGGGTGGTGGATGTATCCATTAGCTGGGTTGTGGTGAAGGTTTCACAATGCATATATATGCCAAACATCACATTGCACACCTTAAATGTAGACAATTTTTATTTTCAATTATATTCCAAGGCTAAAAAATTTATATTTAACCTAGCACCAGAAGCTAAGGGCCCAGGCTTAGAGTTCAGGTCAACCTGGGTGAAAATGTGGCTCAACCAAGTGTGGTACTTTTTGTCACTTCAATTCAGTTTCATCAATAAGATAGGGATGGGTATTAGGTTAGTTGTGAGGGCTTAATGAGATAAATTCTGCAGAGCCTCCACCCAGTGGTTCCCATACCTGATTGCACAGTACAATCAGCTGGGGAAGGTTTCTCAGTCTATCGATGCCTAGATTCTCCAGGCCAATTCAATCAGAGTATCTGGCATTGTAACTTTGAAACTTCCTATTATGAAATATTTCAAATGTGCACCAAAGTAGTATAATTCCATACATCCATCATACGGATTCAGTATTTAATCACTGGGATAAAACTTTTTTAAAGATCAAAGAATATTGGGATCACATGATGCTTGGCAGATGGTATTTGTTCAACAAATTCAGCTATTACTATTACTTTTATCTTCCTTCTGATTATTGAATTTTGTTGTTCAAGCACCTTGATTTTGTAAAGGGTGCTCTGAATGGGAGAAGTGTCTACTGATTTCACTGGCAGTATATGACCTCTACTTAAATTTTACTGTGTTTTCTGCTGTGCATCATCCTTGAAGCTTTATTGGAAAGAAATCAACTGAAGTAACAGTTGATTTTATTTTTGAACTTCCATGCAGCAGGGGATCAGATAGGAAAGTAAGATGGAGAGAAACAAAGAGCATGTGCAATATGGAGAGGAGGTAGAGATTTCCAGCCTCTGGAGAGAGTGTTTTTCCTCCAGAGACATTCAGTTCTCACCCTCTCCACCCACATACCCAGGGCAGACATTACTAATCAATCAACACTCTCTTCCCACCAAACAAAAAGCTGCATCAGAATCCTTCTTAAGTTGATGCTCCAGGCACCTACCAACAATCAATAAGAGGTGACATAAGAGAAGAGATCTGTTTATTATTCCTTTTATACCCTCTTACTGTGCCTCAGGTAAGCAATACTACGAACTGAGAAAGAAGAAAGAAACTTCTGAGACAGAGAAAAAAACAGCTGTCTCTGCTGCTGCTGCTGCTGCTGCTAAGTTGCTTCAGTCGTGTCCGACTTCCTCAAAATCTACCATAAAAGACAATGAATTTCCCAGGAGATTATCTCAGGGCCACAGGTCATTCTAAGATGTGAATTCTTAGAAGCCATCTACACGCAGCAAAAGCAAAACTGTGAAGCTCCAGGTCTGGCCTGGCTTGCTGTTCTATGTTGGCAATTGGTTTGAAACACAGTGTTGCAACTCTCTTATGGTTACAAAAAATTAGTTGACTCATGCTGCCAAGTAGCTCTGAGTCTCAAATGTGTGTTTTTCCAACTTGAAGTTGAAGCAATAAAAAAAAAAGAGAGAGCCAGCTCACAGAAGAGAGTCAGAACAAACAAGGAACATGGACTTAGGTCAGTGAGGGTCTGAAGACGGTAATAGTAACACCAATGAAAATTTACTATATATTTTCTATTTGCCATGTCTTTGTGCCAAGGTGAACTGTGTGTGTTTCTTCATTTTCTCGTTACAGCCTTTCAGGTGGTACTATTATTATGCCTTTTACAGGTAAAAATCCTGGAAGCTCAGAGAAGTTAAGTAACTTGTTTACGGTCACAGAGTCTGCAAGTTGTGAGGCTGAGGGATTTGAACCCAAGTACGCCCGATTTAATAAACCGTACTCTTGAAAGAATTCATTTGCATTTCAGATCAGCTAAGTCTTTTCTCTCAGAGTGAAAAGAGGATCATTTCAAGGTTTAATGATCTCTCCTACCACCTCATTTTTTAATAGCTTCTCTTTTTGAATCTCGGTCAAATATAAGGAATTATGGACACATGAAATAAGAGATAAGACACAAATGAAAACTGAATTGGCAGAGGGCCTAGTCATCTTTGCATTTCCTATTGCAGAGCACAATGCCTGGCACATGGTCCGTTCACGTATGGTTGAGTTAATATTTGGTTCAATTTGAGGCTGGAGAAGGGGACGACGGAGAATGAGATCGCTGGATGGCATCACTGACTCGATGGATGCGAGTCTGAGTGAACTCCTGGAGTTGGTGATGGACAGGGAGGCCTGGTATGCTGTGATTCATGGGGTCGCAAAGAGTTGGACATGACTGAGTGACTGAACTCGACTGAACTGCACTATATACTTTAAATATGCTAAGAGAGTAGATTGTAATTATAACTATGTGGGGTGGTGGATGTATCCATTAGCTGGGTTGTGGTGAAGGTTTCACAATGCATATGTATGCCAAACATCACATTGCACACCTTAAATGTAGACAATTTTTATTTTCAATTATATTCCAAGGCTAAAAAATTTATATTTAACCTAACACCAGAAGCTAAGGGCCCAGGCTTAGAGTTCAGGTCAACCTGGGTGAAAATGTGGCTCAACCAAGTGTGGTACTTTTTGTCACTTCAATTCAGTTTCATCAATAAGATAGGGATGGGTATTAGGTTAGTTGTGAGGACTTAATGAGATAAATTCTGCAGAGCCTCCACCCAGTGGTTCGCATACCTGATTGCACAGTACAATCAGCTGGGGAAGGTTTCTCAGTCTATCGATGCCTAGATTCTCCAGGCCAATTAAATCAGAATATCTGGCATTGTAACTTTGAAACTTCCTATTATGAAATATTTCAAATGTGCACCAAAGTAGTATAATTCCATACATCCTCCAGTCCATTCTGAAGAAGATCAGCCCTGGGTGTTCTTTGGATGGAATGATGCTAAGCTGAAACTCCAGTACTTTGGCCACCTCATGCGAAGAGTTGACTTATTGGAAAAGACTTTGATGCTGGGAGGGATTGGGGGCAGGAGGAAAAGGGGACGACGGAGAATGAGATCGCTGGATGGCATCACTGACTCGATGGATGCGAGTCTGAGTGAACTCCTGGAGTTGGTGATGGACAGGGAGGCCTGGTATGCTGTGATTCATGGGGTCGCAAAGAGTTGGACATGACTGAGTGACTGAACTCGACTGAACTGCACTATATACTTTAAATATGCTAAGAGAGTAGATTGTAATTATAACTATGTGGGGTGGTGGATGTATCCATTAGCTGGGTTGTGGTGAAGGTTTCACAATGCATATATATGCCAAACATCACATTGCACACCTTAAATGTAGACAATTTTTATTTTCAATTATATTCCAAGGCTAAAAAATTTATATTTAACCTAGCACCAGAAGCTAAGGGCCCAGGCTTAGAGTTCAGGTCAACCTGGGTGAAAATGTGGCTCAACCAAGTGTGGTACTTTTTGTCACTTCAATTCAGTTTCATCAATAAGATAGGGATGGGTATTAGGTTAGTTGTGAGGGCTTAATGAGATAAATTCTGCAGAGCCTCCACCCAGTGGTTCCCATACCTGATTGCACAGTACAATCAGCTGGGGAAGGTTTCTCAGTCTATCGATGCCTAGATTCTCCAGGCCAATTCAATCAGAGTATCTGGCATTGTAACTTTGAAACTTCCTATTATGAAATATTTCAAATGTGCACCAAAGTAGTATAATTCCATACATCCATCATACGGATTCAGTATTTAATCACTGGGATAAAACTTTTTTAAAGATCAAAGAATATTGGGATCCCATGATGCTTGGCAGATGGTATTTGTTCAACAAGTTCAGCTATTACTATTACTTTTATCTTCCTTCTGATTATTGAATTTTGTTGTTCAAGCACCTTGATTTTGTAAAGGGTGCTCTGAATGGGAGAAGTGTCTACTGATTTCACTGGCAGTATATGACCTCTACTTAAATTTTACTGTGTTTTCTGCTGTGCATCATCCTTGAAGCTTTATTGGAAAGAAATCAACTGAAGTAACAGTTGATTTTATTTTTGAACTTCCATGCAGCAGGGGATCAGATAGGAAAGTAAGATGGAGAGAAACAAAGAGCATGTGCAATATGGAGAGGAGGTAGAGATTTCCAGCCTCTGGAGAAAGTGTTTTTCCTCCAGAGACATTCAGTTCTCACCCTCTCCACCCACATACCCAGGGCAGACATTACTAATCAATCAACACTCTCTTCCCACCAAACAAAAAGCTGCATCAGAATCCTTCTTAAGTTGATGCTCCAGGCACCTACCAACAATCAATAAGAGGTGACATAAGAGAAGAGATCTGTTTATTATTCCTTTTATACCCTCTTACTGTGCCTCAGGTAAGCAATACTACGAACTGAGAAAGAAGAAAGAAACTTCTGAGATAGAGAAAAAAACAGCTGTCTCTGCTGATGCCGCTGCTGCTAAGTTGCTTCAGTCGTGTCCAACTTCCTCAAAATCTATCATAAAAGACAATGAATTTCCCAGGAGATTATCTCAGGGCCACAGGTCATTCTAAGATGTGAATTCTTAGAAGCCATCTACACGCAGCAAAAGGAAAACTGTGAAGCTCCAGGTCTGGCCTGGCTTGCTGTTCTATGTTGGCAATTGGTTTGAAATACAGTGTTCCAACACTCTTATGGTTACAAAAAATTAGTTTTGACTCATGCTGCCAAGTAGCTCTGAGTCTCAAATGTGTGTTTTTCCAACTTTAAGTTGAAGCAATAAAAAAAAAAAAAAAGAAGAAGAAGAAGAAGAGAGCCAGCTCACAGAAGAGAGTCAGAATAAACAAGGAACATGGACTTAGGTCAGTGAGGGTCTGAAGACGGTAATAGTAACACCAGTGAAAATGTACTACGTATTTTCTATTTGCCATGCCTTTGTGCCAAGGTGAACTGTGTGTGTTTCTTCATTTTCTCATTACAGCCTTTTAGGTGATACTATTATTATGCCTTTTACAGGTAAAAAGCCTGGATGCTCAGAAAAGTTAAGTAACTTGTTTACGGTCACAGAGTTTGCAAGTTGTGAGGCTGCGGGATTTGAACCCAAGTACGTCCGATTTAATAAACTGTACTCTTGAATGAATTCATTTGCATTTCAGATCAGCTAAGTCTTTTCTCTCAGAGTGAAAAGAGGATCATTTCAAGTTTTAATAATCTCTCCTACCACCTCATTTTTTAATAGCTTCTCTTTTTGAATCTCGGTCAAATATAAGGAATCATGGACACATGAAATAAGAGATAAGACACAAATGAAAACTGAACTGGCAGAGGGCCTATTCATCTTTGTATTTCCTATTGCAGAGCACAATGCCTGGCACATGGTCCGTTCACGTATGGTTGAGTTAATATTTGGTTCAATTTGAGGCTCTCTTGTTCAGCAGCTGAACTCTGCAGAGCAATCACGGGTTCTTCCAAATCTTCTATTGCTTGTTCCAGAGCTGGGATGGGTTTTGTTATAGTGGCTGGGTCACTTGTACCATTGATGCATGCATGCAACACATAGTTTTTGAGCACCTACTGTGTGGTAGGCAGTATGATAGCAGGATTGCCGTGAAGAAGACAGACCCCATCTCAGCCTTTAGACCTGTAGACTGCAGGGATAGACAGACGTAAGCTAAGAAAATTCAAACCCAGAAATGTTAGGCAACTTCCTCAAGTAATTGGCAGAGCTGGACTCAAAGCCAGCCTGTGACTGTCATTCAGCCTCTCTCTTGATCTACTGCTTGGTCTTTTTTTTCCAGTGAGAGCTGAAAAATGAGGTGGAGATAGCTGGAAAAATAGGGAGAGAGGACTGTTCAAGCAAGAGGGAGTGGCAGCTGTGAAACCCAGACTGGACGGGAAGGGAGGAGAGAGAGGTGAGCAGAAGTCAGAGCTGAAGACCTTGTAAGGTCCTGCCAGGGAGTCTAGCTTTTATCTTGAGGGTGTGGTGAACTGTCAGAAGATGGGCAGAATAATGATTCTGGCTATTGAAGAGGCTAATGAGAAGAGAGGCTGGATGCTGGAGATGGAGGGAGGAAACATTTGGACTGGGACTGCAATGAGTGAGTTGGGTGCCCAGGGCAACTACACAACCCCAAGAGTCAGGGTTCCTTCCCTTAGATTTTTGTGTCCCAGGTCCCTCGTTGTCTCACCCTAATTCCAGTCCCTGATACTTGGGCAGCTGCTGTAAGAATTGAGGCCAAGGTCACATAAACCAGACCTACAAAGGATATCAGGGAAGTTGGAAACTCATAAAAATGGAAAAATCTCTATTCCCTCTTGGGTATTTATGTTCGCTTTTGACTGTTAGCTCTTATCATTGCCCAGTTCGTTTTTGCTTTGACATCAAAAAGAGTGGAAAGTTGTATAGGGTGGAAATCTTTTCCAGTTTCAATTGTTCTTTTTTTTTTTTTAAAAAAATTGATAGTAGAGTAAGGGGAGGCAAGGGAGAGAGTGGAGAACAGTGAATAGGGAGGGGGTGGAAAGTATGACATAGGATTAGATTTAAAAAAACAAAACAAAATACCTTCTTTGTAAGAGTGGAACCAAAGGATAAATAATAAAAGCAAATTCCAGCAGAGTGGAAAGAAAGCAAAAACGCTACCTTGAAATGAACGACCTGTTCTAAATGTGTTAACTGCACTTTCTCAATATTATTACAGTGTGTTTGAGGTCCTTTTGTGAAAGACACAGTTCACTAACTAGGCTTTAATCTTTAGCCACATTTAATCCAAAGGCCTTAGGAACCTGTGGGGTTTGCTGGGACTCAACCAACTTCGATGCACTTTTAACAGAAAGGACGATTGATGTGGCATGCTGTAAGCCCCAGGAAGTCCCTAAAAATCATAAAGATTAAAGTGCTTTTGAAGCTGATTTTAAATACACACATCAGGAGAGGAAGGAGCATGTACAATAGAATTTAAATAAACTACTCTTTGGAGCTGCTGAAGTGTGTGGGTCTGTAATCTGGGATTCTGAACTGTGGAAGCTTCCAGACCATGAGTTTCTTAGAAAAATCTATACACTGTGTGTGTGTGTGTGTGTGTGTGTGTGTGTGTGTGTGTAACTATGTGTAGAATAGTTCGTGGGAAGCTGCTGCATAGCAAAAGGGAGCTCAGCTTGGTGCTGTGTGAAAACCTACAGGGATGGGCTGAGGGGGTGGGAGGAAGGCTCAAGAGGGAGGAGATGTATGCCCACATGTAGCTGATTCACAGATTTCCCTGGTAGCTCAGATGGTAAAAAATCTCCTGCAATGTGTGAGACCTGGGTTCAATCCCTGGGTCAGGAAGATCCCCTGGAGGAGCTCATGGCAACGCATTCCAGTATTCTTGCCTGGAGAATCCCCATGGACAGCGGAGCCTGGTGGGCTACAGTCCATAGGGTCGCAAAGAGTTGGACACGACTCAGCAACTAAGCACACAGGTGATTCACTTTGTTGTCCAGCAAAACTAACACAACATTGTAAAGCAATTTTTTCTTTTTTAAAAAAGCGGGGAGGGGTGTGCTGATCTTGCCTCTAGCTTACTTTTGTTCTTCTGAGCTGGGTCCTGAGGTTGACCACATACCTGACTGAACTAAGGCTCAGTCAACTGTCTCAACACACACCTGTACTTTCAAAAGCAGCTCTTGGCTGGGTCTGCAGTAACACTGATCTGGGTATGAATCCAACTCCATCCATCACATTGCATCTCTGAGAACCTGAACAAGTTTCTCAATTTCAGTGATGTGAAAGGGGGATAATTTGATAATGAGTTCCTGGGCTGCGGTAAGAATTCATTTATCCATGAGACGGTGCATGCTGAATGCTTAGAACCTGTCCTGGCATGTGCTAAAGGCTCAGTGAATGCCAGGTTTTAGTGTCATTAACTATTGGCCAAATTTTAAAAAAAACACAACTTGGAGGCTTTGCTTTTATAAATTAAATGATTAAATATTATGAGGTACAAAATAATAACTTTGATTAATGCATAATAAATGATTAAATGATACTAATAGATTAAAGTTTATCAGTGTAAACAATTAGATTCATTGTCATAAATTCATCATTATAAATTTACCTCCGATATTAAAGAATTAGACACTAAATGATTAAATGGGTTAAATGAAATTAAATGAGAAAATGCACATAAAGCAGTTAGTGCTCAACACATGGTGAATACTCCATATACTAGGTATTAGTTTTGAAGTTTTGAAACATTTGACTTACTTGGGGTGACGCCTTTAAAATCAAACCATTTTAGGATGATTTTCATTCTTTATCTTACCAGTTAGTCCTCAATCCATATTCTGTCTATATTCTCAATCCAGCTTTTTCTGTTTTTCTCTACTCTTCCTCCATTGGTGTTGATCCTAAAGAGGGAGAAAGAACCAGAGGTAAGCCGAGGTTACACCTGACGGTGTAAGTTCTTATCATGCCTTATTTTTTGTATAACTTTTAATTTAGCTGTAATTTCAAGTTTGCAAAACAGTTGCAAGAATAACATAAAGAACTTTGATTATAGCCTGTATCCTGACTCACCTATTGTTTACATTTCACTTCGTTGGCTTTTTTATTCTCTCTCTTCATGCATATGCACACATGTGTATTTTTGAAGTGTTTGAGAGTATCTTTTTATCCCCTGAATACCTAAGAACAATGTCATTCTTTATTGTAGCCTTTGTTCAAGTTATCAAGTTCAGGAACATTGATTATAATACTATAGTCTATAGCACAGATTATATTAAAATTTCATCAAATATCAAATGTCTTTCTTCACTTTACTCTCAGTCCAATATTCAACCCACAATTACAGATTCTATTAACATGTTTTGTCTCTTTAATCTCCAATAATCTGGAAAAGTTCCTGGTTCTTTGTGTTTCTTGGCCTCGACATTTTTATAGAGCACAACCAGTTATCTTGTAGGATAATTCTAATTTTGAGTTTGTCTAATGTTTCCTTGTGATTAGATACAAGCCATCCATTTTGGGCAGAATTACTACTGAAACCTTGTCTATTGCTTTTATATAGCATCTTGGAGCTTGTATCAACAGGGATTGCATTTGGCTGCAGGCCAAAATGAAAGTCGCTTAGTTGTGTCCAACTCTTTGCAATCCCATGGACTATTCAGTCCATGGAATTCTCCAGGCCAGAATAATGGACAGGGTAGCATTTCCCTTCTCCAGGGGATTTTCCCAACCCAGGGATCGAACCAAGGTCTCCCGCATTGCAGGTGGATTCTTTACCAGCTGAGCCACAAGTTTTATATATATATATATATATATATATACAGTCAAAGCTGTGGTTTTCCAGTCATCATATATAGATGTAAGAGTTGGACCATAAAGAAGGCTGAGCACTGAAGGATTGATGCTTTTGAACTGTGGTGCTGGAGAAAACTCTTGAGAGTCTCTTGGACAGCAAGGAAATCAAACCAGTCAATCCTAAAGGAAATCAATCCTGAATATTCATTGGAAGGACTGATGCTGAAACTCCAATACTTTGGCCACCTGGTGTGAAGAGCCAACTCACTGGAAAAGACCTCTATGCTGGGAAAGATTGAGGGCAGGAGGAGAAGTCGGTGTCACAGGATGAGGTGGTTGGATGGCATCATTGACACAGTTCAGTTGCTCAGTCGTGTCCGACTCTTTGCGACCCCATGAATCGCAGCACGCCAGGCCTCCCTGTTCATCACCATCTCTCGGAGT
>SJYT01001165.1:104357-169359 GCA_006410635.1 Cephalophus harveyi | reverse complement strand
CTTATATGCAGAGTACATCATGAGAAACGCTGGACTGGAAGAAACACAAGCTGGAATCAAGATTGCCGGGAGAAATATCAATAACCTCAGATATGCAGATGACACCACCCTTATGGCAGAAAGTGAAGAGGAGCTAAAAGGCCTCTTGATGAAAGTGAAAGAGGAGAGCGAAAAAGTTGGCTTAAAGCTCAACATTCAGAAAACGAAGATCATGGCATCTGGTCCCATCACTTCATGGGAAATAGATGGGGAAACAGTGGAAACAGTGCCAGACTTTATTTTTTTGGGCTCCAAAATCACTGCTGATGGTGACTGCAGCCATGAAATTAGAAGACGCTTACTCCTTCCAAATAGGAAAAGGAGTCTGTCAAGGCTGTATATTGTCACCCTGCTTATTTAACTTATATGCAGAGTACATCATGAGAAAGGCTGGACTGGAAGAAACACAAGCTGGAATCAAGATTGCCGGAAGAACTATCAATAACCTCAGATATGCAGATGACACCACCCTTATGGCAGAAAGTGAAGAGGAGCTAAGAAGCCTCTTGATGAAAGTGAAAGAGGAGAGCGAAAAAGTTGGCCTAAAGCTCAACATTCAGAAAACGAAGATCATGGCATCTGGTCCCGTCACTTCATGGGAAATAGATGGGGAAACAGTGGAAACAGTGCCAGACTTTATTTTTTTAGGCTCCAAAATCACTGCTGATGGTGACTGCAGCCATGAAATTAGAAGACGCTTACTCCTTCCAAATAGGAAAAGGAGTCTGTCAAGGCTGTATATTGTCACCCTGCTTATTTAACTTATATGCAGAGTACATCATGAGAAAGGCTGAAGAAAAGTTATGTCCAACCTAGATAGTATTTTCAAAAGCAGAGACATTACTTTGCCGACTAAAGTCTGTCTAGTCATTGA
The DNA here is from genome assembly GCA_006410635.1 of Cephalophus harveyi. NCBI lineage: Eukaryota > Metazoa > Chordata > Mammalia > Artiodactyla > Bovidae > Cephalophus > Cephalophus harveyi. Next base: position 168,446 of record SJYT01001165.1, on the reverse strand, counting down.
CACAATGGACTTGAATTTGAGCAAAGTCTGGGAAACAGTGAAGGACAGGGAAACCTGGTGTGCTGAAGTCCATGGGGCTGCAGAGAGTTGGACATGACTTAGTGAGTGAACAGCAACAGCAACAAAAGACTCAGTAAATAGTGGTTAAATAACAAAGCAAATCCAGGTTGGACCTGGGTTCTTTCTATTTTCTACTCTGCTATCCTCTGCCCATTGCTGTCTATGGCAATATGCTAACTGAAAATGACAAGAGGCTTAAAGAAAAATGGAAGAATAAAATTATTCTTATGTTCATCTTAACAAGGTCAACTTGTTTACTAGAATGAGAACGAAGCTGTAATTAATATGCCAATATATTATACTCCCACACATAACTGATAGCTGATGGTTTTGAGCTTGCCCTCTACCCTTAGAAGCACAACCTGTGACAAGGATTTGGGTGCAAGAAGATTATTTGGGAAGGAACCCAAAGCAGCGCTAGTAAGGAAGAGGGCAGTGAAGCAAGGAAGCTCAGGAGCCCGTACATGATGTGTGGCTGAACTGATTCCTCATGAGAGCAAGGAGGGCCCAGTCCCACTGGTACCCTCGAGGAGCCAGTTAGACATGGCTCAGCATCACACCACCAGAAGCTCAGAATCCAGTCTCTGCCAGCCATTGGCCAAGTCTGCTCTGGGCACAAGCTCAGGTTGAGCACATCTGGGAAGTCTTCAGATACAGACTCAGTGCTGGGACTCCAGCTTCTGACTGCCTGTGGGAAGAGGAAAGGATGCAGGCAGTGGGTGGAGACAGGTCTGCTCTTCCTCCAGCTCAAACGGACACTCATTAATTAAAAAAAAAATAAAAACTTTTTAAATTGAAGTATAGCTGATTTACAATGTTGTGCTAATTTCTGCTATACAGCAAAATGATTCAGACATATATATATATATATATGCATATACATAATATGTAGTCTTTTAAAAGTTTTTTTTCACTATGGTTTATAGGATATTGAGTATAGTTCCCTGTGCTATACAGTAGGTCCTTGCTGTTTATCCATTCTATATACAGTGTTCTGCATCTGCGAATCCCGAACTTCTACTCCGTCCCTCCCCATCTCCCCTTCCGCTTGGTAACCACAGTCTGTTCCCTGTTAGGCCTCTCTGGAACAGTGGGAATACACGGCTGCCCTTTGGAAATTAGCTGGTTTTCCCCAAGGGCTGCCCCTTCTGTGGCCACAAGTCTGAACCACGTCTGTTCTCTTTGTCTATGGGTCCGTTTCTATTTCATAGATCAGTTCATCTGTGCCGTGTTTTAGGTACCACCTCTGAGTGATACCATATGGTCCTTGTCTTTCTCTTCCTGACTTACTTAATATGATAATCTCTGGGTCCATCCATGTTGCTGCAAACAATATTATTCCATTCTTTTTCAGGGCTGAGTAGTATTCTATTGTATATATTTACCACATTTTCGTTACCAAATGGACACTCTTTACCTGAGCACAGAGCTCCATCTCTTGCTTCCTTGTTCATGCCCAGCTTCCATGAGGTGACCGTTTATCACCATACATGTTGAGCCCTTGTGTTTTTTTTTCTCTTCGTGATTTCATTCAGACTGTTTCAACACTTTCATTCTAAAGATGTTTGTTCATATACACCTGCCTTTTTGGTGTTTCTCCTATGAAAGCAGCACTGTGTAGTGGCCAGTGTGTGGCCGGTGTGAACATGGCCAGGCTACCACCACCTTTCTAAGCCTCAGTTTCCTCATATACATGTTTATAAATGACCATGAAAATGCCACTTTTATTTTGGGGTTCCAAATATATTTTAGCGAGTAGGAAAATTCACAGATACAGAATCCATGAATAATGAGGGTTGACTGCACAACCTTGATTCAGATGAGTAAATCAAACATTTATGGAGCATTTGCAGTGGAGTATGGAAATATAAGGCTCATCTCTTGTGGGCTTTGCTTGAAATATTACTCTTTGTTTCATCTTACTTTCCCCCATTTTTAATTTTTAATGTAATTAGTCAAGTAACTTCATGAATATATGTTCAATGCAAAAAACATTAAAATGACACATAGCTCCAAAGAATTAAAAAATAATAAAATATATTTTTCAATTTATTTTTTCACTAGACTCTATTTCTTTCTCCAAAGGTAACCATGATTAAGAGTAGGTATGATACTTTTGAGATTTAAACACACATGTATGCATGCACAAAAGCACACTATTTTCAAAAGTAAGTGAGCCATGTGAAAAACAGGATGTTTATAGCAGCTTTATTCAGAATTGCCAAAAATTGGAAGCAACCAAGATATCCTTCAGTAGATGAATGGATAAATAAATTGCTATATATCCAGACCTTGGAATATTATTTAACACTAAAAGGAAACAAACTAACAAGTCATGGAAAGACCATGGAGAAAATTTACATGCATATTACTAAGTGAAAGAAGCCAAACTAAAAAGGCAACATGCTATATGGTCCCAACTACATGACATCCTAGAAAAGGCAAAATTATGGAGATAGTAAAAAGATCCATGATTGCCAGGGGTTAAAGAGGAGGAAAGCATAAATGGGCAGAGTATGGAGGATTTTTAGGGCAATGACACTACTCTGTGTAACGCCATAACAGTGGATACACGTCACTATACATTTGTCCAAGCCCAAAAGATGTACACGTAAGAATAAACCTAAGACAAATTTTGGACTCAGGTGATAGTGATGTGTCAATATGGGTTCATCATTTGCAACACATGTACCAATCTGGTAGGGGATGTTGATAACAAGGGAGGCTGTGCATGTATGAGGGTGGGCCTATATGAGAAATCTCTATATCTTCTGCTCAATTTTGCTGTGAACCTAAATCTAATAAAAACTAAAGCTTATTTTAAAAAAGTAAATGGGATTACAGTATACATATAACTTGCCTGTTTTTCCTTAACATGTCTTGAAGTTCTTTCCATTTCAAAACATGAAGACCTATATTGTTCTTTACTACAGCTGCAAAGAATTCCACAGCATGGCCAAACATGATCTCTTGTTGATGGATTTTTAGGTGGTCCCCTGTGTAACAGGGGGACTTCTTGCAAGCCATTCAGTGATGGACAGCTTCATGTGCACAACTTTGTGGCACTCTGGTGAAAGGTAGAACTGGGCAGGTGTGGAGAACTGACCCTCGGTCATCCCACAGTCTGGGGTGGAGTTCTAGTTCACCTATTTGCTGAGTCAGTCATTTTGTGTCAATTAGTTATCCTCTCTACATGTTCTCTTTCTCATTTGCAAAATGGGGAAGTTAATAGTCCTTATCCCTGGAGGAGGGCATGGCAACCCACTCCAGTATTCTTGCCTGGAAAATCCCATGGACAGAGGAGCGTCATGGAATACAGTCCATGCGGTTGCAAAGAGTCAGATATGACTGAAGCGACTTAGCATGCAATAGTCCTTATAGGATTTTAAGATTTGAGCAAGCTTTGGGATTTGGTGATGGACAGGGAAGTCTGGCGTGCTGCACTCTATGGGGTCACAAAGAGCTAGACACGACCGAGTGACTGAACTGAACTGAATCCTTAGAGGGGAGTTCCCTGGTGGTCCAGTGGCTAAGACTCCACACTCTCAATGCAGGGAGCCCAGGTTCTGTCTCTAGTCAGGGAACTGGATCCTACATGCCACAACTAAGACCCAGTACAACCAAATAATTTAAAAATGTAATCTTTCCAGCGATATAAGCATTTGTGAGAAAATCCACCCCTTAGCACTGTGCCTATGCATAGAATGTCCTCAGTGTTGGATAACATGCATGATTTTCAGGGTACGATCCAAGGGACAGGTTAATATAATAATGAGAATATAGACTCTATAAAGTGCTTAGAACAGTGCCTTGCCATGTCTATATCACTATGTAAGAATTTTTTATTATTGCTAGTATCATGGGGGTAGAATTGCTGCTGCTGCTGCTAAGTCGCTTCAGTCCTGTCCAACTCTGTGCGACCCCATAGACAGCAGTCCACCAGGCTCCTCCATCCATGGGATTCTCCAGGCAAGAGCACTGGAGTGTGTTGCCATTGCCTTCTCCAATGCACGAAAGTAAAAAGTGAAAATAAAGTCACTCAGTCATGTCCGACTCTTCGCAACCCCATGGACTACAGCCTACCAGGCTCCTCTGCCCATGGGATTTTTGCATGCAAGAGTACTGGAGTGGGTTGCCATTGATCAAAGCATATATGCATTGAATATGTTTGTACCTACTGCCAAGTCACAAACCCCTCATCCCACCCTCCAAAACTCTCCAGAGGAAAGGCTCTACCAATTTCCATTCCCACCAACACATGGAAACTGTTTCCCCACAACTTTGCCAGTACTGGGTACTATAGATTAGTTTACTTTTTGCCAAGCTGATGGCCTTGTTTTCCTTTGCTAAAATGCTGAAAACTGGATCCTGTCATAAAATCAGGGTATATGGGCCTCCGAGAAGGCTGTTGGTGAATGCAAGCAAGAGGAAGCCTCCCTCTAACTTGCCACGAGCTTATTTAGGCTTTTTGGAGTATTCACAAATGGTTATCAGGGTAATTTTGCAAAGTAGTGGGGGTGGAGATCTTCCAGAAGAACCTCATGGTTTCTAGGGGGTTTTTGATTTGGTTGGCTGCAGGACCCCTTCTGCCAGATGTCAGCAAATCACAGACATTCATCGAGCTGAAAGCCAACTCATTCAGCCTTTCTGGGTAACATATTCAGACTGAATCCAGCAAGTTTGACTCAGGGTGGTGAAATAAATAGACTTAATTTATATTTTAAAGTCTTTTATCTCTCTTTAAGCCCCTGTGCCTTGCTGAAATAAAATTTGATGGAGATGGAGAGAGGGAAGAATGCAGCTTTAATAATGCATGATCTGCAATCTTGGCCCTTTCTTTCTTCACCTTAACATTTTGTTGGAGGCTTGCCATTTCCCTGCACTTTCCCTGCATGATTCTTGAGTGACAGTCTTGTCCCTTTTCTAAACCATATTGCCTCAGTGTTCAGATGGTTTCACGTGGGACTGGCAGGTTTGATATCCTCTTTGCCCAACGAGAAACACTGGGGGCAAACTGGGGTCCTTACCCTTCTCTCCACAAGCCACTATCTGCCAGTCAGCCGCCATATTGATAAGATTAGCTGGTAATTAACAGCCCAGCCTAGCCAAGCAGAGGAGATGACTCAATTAGCAGAATGTCATTGCATCTAATTTACTTTGCTTATCGGAGATTTATTCTCTAATGACTACAGGAAGAAGAGCAGGGCACCTTCAGTAGAAGGATCTGAGGGGTTTAAAAGCTTAAATGTTGTCTAACCTCTCTCTGTCTGCTGGTTTGCCTGGCAGTAAGGAGGCTTCTAATGCCAGTGCAGAAAAGTGACTGCGCTGATATATGTGCCTGGAGCTTGAGATAAAAAAGACTGAATGACTCTCAGCATGAAAGTTGGTGCTTAGTTTACAAAGTCTTTCTTCCTTGTTCATTGTTTAAATCCCTTCTTTGTTTTTAAAGTTAAACTTGTTTATCATGTTTATTTTATTAAAAAACCTCTTTCCATGGCTAGTTAGCTCTGGTTGTAGTTAATATTAGATAGCAGTAGCAAAAAAATTACTATAATAATAAAAAAGATATTTATCAAATTCTTCAGATATACCGGCATTGTACTCAGCCGACCACATTGGATGGATTGCATTTCACCTTCTGAACCAGCGACTGGCAAATCTTTTCTTAAAAGGCCAGTGAAGTGAAGTCTCTCGGTCATGTTCGACTCATTGCAACCCCTTGGACTGTAGCCTACCAGAGTCCTCTGTCCATGGGATTTTCCAGGCAAGAATACTGGAGTGGGTTGCCATTTCCTTCTCCAGGGGATCTTTCCAACCCAGGGATCGAACCCAGGTCTCCCGCATTACAGGTAGACGCTTTATGAAGGGCCAGAGGGTAACTATTTTAGCTTTGCAGATGAAGATCTCTGTGATGACTACTCAAATTTCCCATCGTATTAATATCAAGAAAGCAGTCACAGAATATATGTAAATAAACGAACACAGCTGTATTCCAATAAAGCTTTCTTTACAAAAAAACAGGCCCAGTTTGAACCACTGGCCACAGTTTGCCAACACTTCTTCCAAAGCAGTGTTTCTCAGACTTCAGGCTGTGACCCACTAGTGAAAGAATCAATCTAGTGTGCTGCAAAAATAATTGTTTAAAAACATGAAACAAACCAAAATAGAACAAAAACTATGTGAATGTATCATATCAAATATGGATAAGCCTCTATTTGGAAATTTAAATTTCATATATGTGCATATATATGCACCCATGTGTGCATATGTGGAGCTTCCCACGTGGAGGGCAGAGTATTAGGGGAAGAGCAAAATGCACAGGCTAGTCTAACAGGTATTTTATTCTAAGATAACAGCCTTGGAGATAAGCTTTTTCCCTTGTTCATTTTGGAAATGTTAGTAAACAGTCAAATGGTTAAAATTCTTCCCAGTGGAAGAAAAATAAAAGAAAACAAGGGCTGGGCATATTCCACATATAGAACGGTTTCCTGCTGAAATGAACTGAATGTCTTTTTTCCTTCCTGGTATTTGCACCGCAATTGCTCTTTATCACAATATATTTTTCCCCTAACATATTTTAGAAACTCAGTTGGAATTGATTTGAGACTCTAAACAGTCTTGTGGATGAAAAAAGCAAAGTGTAACCCATTCAAACAGCCCCTCTTCCTTAATCTAGTAACGTGTGAGATGCAATTTAAATGATAATGTTAACCAAAATGGGAGAAAAGCAAGGCTACAGTAGAAGAGTTTTTTTTTTTTTATCCCCCACTGAAAAGACAAATGGCTGAGACATTTATATCTACAGCACTTATTAGGTAGAAAATGCTCAACCCATTAATTTTATTGCTGTGGTGCCAAATATGGAGTGCGAATGAAGTTCAGAGCTGTTACAAGACTCCAGTGGCTCATGCAAGATGGAGATGGGCAGAGAGGGAAGCTCCAGCAGAATCCAAGGATTTTTCAGAACGTTCTCCCCTAGCTTCCATCCTCATGTTGCAAAACGAGTGTTTCTCTAAGCGTGACTCCTTGGAAAATTTTCTCTTAAATTGAGACTTTAGAGCCACTTTGTAAGTTTTTGTTTTTAAGGCAAGCTTCCATAAGATGTTTGCTGATTAATTTAAAGATAGGTCTCCCTAGCAACCATGTTTTACTCGGGTGGATTATGCAAGCAGAAAATAGAACTCAGAGTTATCACAAATAATGTAAGTAAACGCTAGTTTCAGCAAGAAAAAACAAAAAAAGCAAAGGAAAGCGAACATACTAGAATTTTGTTTTTAAAAAAATATTCCTAAGTTTGAAGACATATAGGAAATAAGGAGGAAAATGAATTACGTGCTGCAATGCTACCTTACAAGGCTGCCATTACTATTTTGTAATGGCTTTTCTCCCCCAGACTTTTATTCCTATATAACTTGGTTAAGAAAGTTCACAGCTCCCCATAGTTACCATCTTACTAAGTAAAACAAAAATATAAGATGAAAAATGTAGCTATTTGCACTCACTTTTACCTTGTGCCCTGGCGCTCCAGAGTCTGCTATTTGTGTTCAACAACTAGGGATCCCTAGAAGAGGGTGTCCTAACTACCTCCACCCCAAAGCTTCCTCCAGAGCTTCTGGGGTATCACTACCACACTGTCAGCCTCTTACATGTGCTTTGCAGGCTTTTGCATACCCAGGTTTTCTTGGCAATAACTCCCAAACTAAGAGACCCCCACTTAGTGTATTACTGCCAGGGCTATCCCTTCAAGTGTCAGGCTTTGCTATCAACAACTTCTCATTATCCAGCAAACTCAGTTTCTCCCATGGCTCAGGGAAATTTAAAACTCCCTGTACTATGTATGCCTGTTGATTGATTTTTATATATACATATACACAGGCACATGGATATTCACATACACACATATTAACTTGTATATGTATACGTCATCATATATACAAACATATGCACATATAATGAAAGTTTTATGTGTTTTCATTTAAGGAATTGATAGGCAGGAAGTTAGCTGAGAGCACTAAGTGGGGACCTGTTCAGCTAAAGGTCCAACAGCAGCCTAATCCCACCAAGCAATTTACCAGCCCTGCCCCTAATATACCCCCACCAGGACTCCAGAAGTAGTCAGGGGACTGGAAAAATCCACCACCAGTCCAGATGGGTGGGACTTTCCCTACTCTAGCACATGCACACACCTCAGACTAACCTTTGGGGGCCATTGAATGCATTAACTACTCATACATATTCCACGAATACATACATGTTATTATAACAGACTGAATTATGGGAAGGACATGCCCAGTAGAGCATATTGTTATATAACCTGCAGCTGTCAATCAAGGCTTTCAATCAATGATCCCACCCCTGGATTATGCAAATGACCCTGCCTTAAAAACTCTGTACCCCAGTCCTCCAGGGCCATTTGCCTCCCTTGGCATGGCCCACCTCTCTCTTGAGATAGTCTCTCTTTTCTTTCTTTGTGTGTGCTCAGTTGCTGAGTTATGTCCAACTCTTGGCAACATATTCTTTCCTTCCTTATTGCTCATAAATTTTCTTGTAATGGGTAAGACTTTAGATTCTTCTTTGCATCCTTACCAAGAACTGAGGCCCATAGAAGGAAGGGTCTCCAGACTCTCCTTCCACTAACAGAAACATTGATGTTGTTCAGTCACTAAATCACATCCAACTCTTTGTGATCCCATGGACTGCAGCACGCCAGGCTTCTCTGTCCTTCACTACCTCCCTGAGTTTGTGCAAACTCATGTCCATTGAATCAATGATGCCATCCAACTATCTTATCCTCTGTCACCCCCTTCTCCTCTTGCCCTCAGTCTTTCCCAACATCAGGGTCTTTTGCAAGTAGCCAAAGTATTGGAGCTTTAGCTTCAGCATCAGTGCTCCCAATGAATAGTCAGTGTTGAGTTCTTTAGGATTGATTGGTTTGATCTCCTTGCTGTTCAAGGGACTCTCAAGCATCTTCTCCAGCACCACGATTCAAAAGCATCAATTCTTTGATGTTCAGCCTTCTTTATGATCCAACTAGCAGCTCACACTCGTCGGAATGGTTATTACTAAACAGTCTACAAATAATAAATGCTGAAGAGGGTGTGGCAAAAAAGGAACTCTCCTACATTGTTGGTGGGAATGTAAATTGGTGCAGCCACTATGGAGAACAATATGGAGGTTTCTTAAAAAACCAAAAATAGAGTTTCCGATCTGGGTAAAAAGCTCTCTATCTGTTTTTCCAAATATCCTGAGGATCATGGGTCTTCCAAAAGAGCACCTTTTCCAATGAATTGTAATGCACAGAACATTTATTTTTCAATGTTTATCTCAAATAAAGATAATTTTTAAAAACAAAAAAAAAATAGAGTTTTCATACACCCCAGCAATCCCTCTTCTGGCTTTGTATCCAGACAGAACTATAATTTGAAAAGATAGCTTCAACCCAATGTTCATAGCAGTGCTATTTACAATAGCCAGGAACATGGATACAATATAAGTGTTCACTGACAGATGAATGGATAAAGAAAATGTGGTACATATATACAATGGAATATTATTCAGCCAGAAAAGATAATGAAATCATGACACTTGCAACAATGTGGATGGACCTAGAGTTTGTCATATTAAGTGAAGTAAGACAGAAAGACACATCTTATGATATCACTGATATGTGGAATCTAAAAAAAAATGATACAAATGAACTTATTTACAAAACAGAAACAGACTCACAGACATAAAAAACAAATTTATGGTTACCAGAGGGGATAGCAGGCGTGGGGGGTGGAGAGAAATCAGAAGTTCTGGATTAACATACATATACTACTATATGAAAAATAGGTAAACAATGAGGGCCTACTGTATAGAACAGGGAAATATATTCAGTGTCTTGTAATAATCTATAAGGGAAAAGAATCTGAAAAAGAATACATCATGCTCAGTCGTGTCTGACTCCAGGCTCCCTTGTCCATGGGGTTTCTTAGGAAGAATTTGAAGTGGGTTGCTATTTCTTATTCCAAGGGATCTTCTTGACCCAAGGATCGAACCACATCTCCTGCATTGGCAGGCTGATTCTTTACTATCAAGTCACCTGGGAAGCTTCCCTGGCGGCTGTGTCTGACTCCAGGCTCCCTTGTCCATGGGGTTTCTTAGGAAGAATTTGAAGTGGGTTGCTATTTCTTATTCCAAGGGATCTTCTTGACCCAAGGATCGAACCACATCTCCTGCATTGGCAGGCTGATTCTTTACTATCAAGTCACCTGGGAAGCTTCCCTGGCGGCTCAGCACTAAAGAATCAGCCTGCAATGCAGGAGACACAGAAGATGCAGGTTCAGTCCCTGGGTCTGGAAGATCTGGAGCAGGGCTTGGTAACACACTCCAGTAGTCTAGTCTGGAGAATCCCATGGACAGAGGAGCCTGGCAGGCTGTGGTCCATAGCGTCACAAAGTCAGACATGACTGAAGTAACTTAGCACATAAACGTGCACAGCTGGGAAGCTGATGTTATTTAGCCACTAACTCATAGCTGATTCTTTTGTGGCCCCATGGACTGTAGCCCCACAGGCTCCTCTGTCCATGGAATTTCTTAGGCAAGAATACTGGAGGTGGGTTGCCTTTTCATTCTTGCAGGCACCTTCCCAACACAGGGGTTGCACTCAGTTCTCTTGCACTGCGGGTGGATTCCGTACCGCTGAGCCACCAGGAAGCCCACATATACACCTATATACACAGACACACAGACACACACACACATATAACTGAATCACTTTGCTGTACACCCAAAGCTAACACAACATTGCAAATTTACAGTATTTCAGTAAACAAAACAAAAACAAAGGTATTCTGCTGTTAGTTAAAAAAAAAGGGCAGAAACTTGCTTCGCTTCATTCACGTCTTTCCATTTCCTTCCTTTCAGAGGCAACCTCTGTTGACTCTTCCTGTTGATTGTTTTGGGACCTCCAGATATCTAAATAATCTGCTTATATCGTTTGTATTTCAGTAAACAAAACAAAAACAAAGGTATTCTGCTGTTAGTTAAAAAAAAAGGGCAGAAACTTGCTTCGCTTCATTCACGTCTTTCCATTTCCTTCCTTTCAGAGGCAACCTCTGTTGACTCTTCCTGTTGATTGTTTTGGGACCTCCAGATATCTAAATAATCTGCTTATATTGTTACATATTGATTTGTCATATTTAGGCATATTGGTTATTTCCTTCAAACAAAATGAGAATTTAGCTCTCTGGTGACCCCTCCCTGCTTTCACTGCCACACACACTATACACACATCCTGTCTCTGAATTTCTCAATGATTTTTGATAGTTCAATATGTTTTTTTTCAACATCATGACCATGTCAATTAGTTTCCACAGTTGAACTATATAACATGTATTCTATGACTTTTTCCTTTACTACATAAGTTCTTGTTTTTCTTGAAGTTAATACTTGTTTTTTTTAAAAGCTTGCTCAGTCTGGATCCCTTTTATTTCTTTTTCTTTTCTGAATTTTTTTTTTTTTAACCCCCACTGAAAAGACAAATGGCTGAGACATTTATATCTACAGCACTTATTAGGTAGAAAATGCTCAACCCATTAATTTTATTGCTGTGGTGCCAAATATGGAGTGCGAATGAAGTTCAGAGCTGTTACAAGACTCCAGTGGCTCATGCAAGATGGAGATGGGCAGAGAGGGAAGCTCCAGCAGAATCCAAGGATTTTTCAGAACGGTCTCCCCTAGCTTCCATCCTCATGTTGCAAAACGAGTGTTTCTCTAAGCGTGACTCCTTGGAAAATTTTCTCTTAAATTGAGACTTTAGAGCCACTTTGTAAGTTTTTGTTTTTAAGGCAAGCTTCCATAAGATGTTTGCTGATTAATTTAAAGATAGGTCTCCCTAGCAACCATGTTTTACTCGGGTGGATTATGCAAGCAGAAAATAGAACTCAGAGTTATCACAAATAATGTAAGTAAACGCTAGTTTCAGCAAGAAAAAACAAAAAAAGCAAAGGAAAGCGAACATACTAGAATTTTGTTTTTAAAAAAATATTCCTAAGTTTGAAGACATATAGGAAATAAGGAGGAAAATGAATTACGTGCTGCAATGCTACCTTACAAGGCTGCCATTACTATTTTGTAATGGCTTTTCTCCCCCAGACTTTTATTCCTATATAACTTGGTTAAGAAAGTTCACAGCTCCCCATAGTTACCATCTTACTAAGTAAAACAAAAATATAAGATGAAAAATGTAGCTATTTGCACTCACTTTTACCTTGTGCCCTGGTTACTATTTTGTAATGGCTTTTCTCCCCCAGACTTTTATTCCTATATAACTTGGTTAAGAAAGTTCACAGCTCCCCATAGTTACCATCTTACTAAGTAAAACAAAAATATAAGATGAAAAATGTAGCTATTTGCACTCACTTTTACCTTGTGCCCTGGAGCTCCAGAGTCTGCTATTTGTGTTCACCAACTAGGGATCCCTAGAAGAGGGTGTCCTAACTACCTCCACCCCAAAGCTTCCTCCAGAGCTTCTGGGGTATCACTGCCACACTGTCAGCCTCTTACATGTGCTTTGCAGACTTTTGCATACCCAGGTTTTCTTGGCAATAACTCCCAAACTAAGAGACCCCCACTTAGTGTATTACTCCCAGGGCTATCCCTTCAAGTGTCAGGCTTTGCTATCAACAACTTCTCATTATCCAACAAACTCAGTTTCTCCCATTGCTCAGGGAAATTTAAAACTCCCTGCACTATGTATGCCTGTTGATTGATTTTTATATATACATATATACAGGCACATGGATATTCACATACACACATATTAACTTGTATATGTATATATCATCATATATACAAACATATGCACATATAATGAAAGTTTTATGTGTTTTCACTTAAGGAATTGATAGGCAGGAAGTTAGCTGAGAGCACTAAGTGGGGACCTGTTCAGCTAAAGGTCCAACAGCAGCCTAATCCCACCNTATTAACTTGTATATGTATATATCATCATATATACAAACATATGCACATATAATGAAAGTTTTATGTGTTTTCACTTAAGGAATTGATAGGCAGGAAGTTAGCTGAGAGCACTAAGTGGGGACCTGTTCAGCTAAAGGTCCAACAGCAGCCTAATCCCACCAAGCAATTTACCAGCCCTGCCCCTAATACACCCCCACCAGGACTCCAGAAGTAGTCAGGGGACTGGAAAAATCCACCACCAGTCCATATGGGTGGGACTTTCCCTACTCTAGCACATGCACACACCTCAGACTAACCTTTGGGGGCCATTGAATGCATTAACTACTCATAAATATTCCACGAATATATACATTTTATTATAACAGACTGAACTATGGGAAGGACATGCCCAGTAGAGCATATTGTTATATAACCTGCAGCTGTCAATCAATGATCCCACCTCTGGATTATGCAAATAACCCTGCCGTAAAAACTCTGTACCCCAGTCCTCCAGGGCCATTTGCCTCCCTTGGCATGGCCCACCTCTCTCTTGAGATAGTCTCTCTTTTCTTTCTTTGTGTGTGCTCAGTTGCTGAGTCATGTCCAACTCTTGGCAACATATTCTTTCCTTCCTTATTGCTCATAAACTTTCTTGCAACGGGTAAGACTTTAGATTCTTCTTTGCATCCTTACCAAGAACTGAGGCCCATAGAAGGAAGGGTCTCCAGACTCTCCTTCTACTAACAGAAACATTGATGTTGTTCAGTCGCTAAATCACGTCCGACTCTTTGTGATCCCATGGACTACAGCACGCCAGGCTTCTCTGTCCTTCACTACCTCCCTGAGTTTGTGCAAACTCATTTCCATTGAATCAATGATGCCATTCCACTATCTTATCCTCTGTCACCCTCTTCTCCTCTTGCCCTCAGTCTTTCCCAACATCAGGGTCTTTTGCAGGTAGCCAAAGTATTGGAGCTTTAGCTTCAGCACCAGTGCTTCCAATGAATAGTCAGTGTTGAGTTCCTTTAGGATTGATTGGTTTGATCTCCTTGCTGTTCAAGGGACTCTCAAGCATCTTCTCCAGCACTACAATTCAAAAGCATCAAATCTTTGATGTTCAGCCTTCTTTATGATCCAACTAGCAGCTCACACTCGTCAGAATGGTTATTACTAAACAGTCTACAAATAATAAATGCTGAAGAGGGTGTGGCAAAAAAGGAACTCTCCTACATTGTTGGTGGGAATGTAAATTGGTGCAGCCACTATGGAGAACAATATGGAGGTTCCTTAAAAAACCAAAAATAGAGTTTCCGATCTGGGTAAAAGGCTCTCTATTTGTTTTTCCAAATATCCTGAGGATCATGGGTCTTCCAAAAGAGCACCTTTTCCAATGAATCGTAATGCATGGAACATTTATTTTTCAATATTTATCTCAAATAAAGATAATTTTTAAAAATTAAAAAAAAAAATAGAGTTTCCATACAACCCAGCAATCCCTCTTCTGGCTTTGTATCCAGACAGAACTATAATTTGAAAAGATATCTTCAATCCAATGTTCATAGCAGTGCTATTTACAATAGCCAGGAACATGGACACAATATAAGTGGTCACTGACAGATGAATGGATAAAGAAAATGTGGTACATATATACAATGGAATATTATTCAGCCACAAAAGATAATAAAATCATGACACTTGCAACAATGTGGATGGACCTAGAGTTTGTCATATTAAGTGAAGTAAGACAGAAAGACACATCTTATGATATCACTGATATGTGGAATCTAAAAAAAAATGATACAAATGAACTTATTTACAAAACAGAAACAGACTCACAGACATATAAAACAAATTTATGGTTACCAGAGAGGATAGCAGGGGTGGGGGGGTAGAGAGAAATCAGATGTTCTGGATTAACATACATATACTACTATATAAAAAATAGGTAAACAACAAGGGCCTACTGTATAGAACAGGGAAATATATTCAGTGTCTTGTAATAATCTATAAGGGAAAAGAATCTGAAAAAGAATACATCATGCTCAGTCTTGTCTGACTCCAGGCTCCCCTGTCCATGGGGTTTCTTAGGAAGAATATTGAAGCGGGTTGCTATTTCTTATTCCAAGGGATCTTTTCGACCCAAGGATCGAACCACATCTCCTGCATTGGCAGGCTGATTCTTTACTATCAAGTCACCTGGGAAGCTTCCCTGGTGGCTCAGCACTAAAGAATCAGCCTGCAATGCAGGAGACACAGAAGATGCAGGTTCAATCCTTGGGTCTGGAAGATCCGGAGCAGGGCTTGGTAACACACTCCAGTATTCTAGTCTGGAGAATCCCACGGACAGAGGAGCCTGGCAGGCTGTGGTCCATAGCGTCACAAAGTCAGACATGACTGAAGTGACTTAGCACATAAACGTGCACACCTGTTGTTATTTAGCCACTAAATCATAGCTGACTCTTTTGTGGCCCCATGGACTGTAGCCCCACAGGCTCCTCTGACCATGGGATTTCTTAGGCAAGAATACTGGAGGTGGGTTGCCATTTCATTCTTGCAGGGACCTTCCCAACACAGGGGTTGCACTCAGTTCTCTTGCACTGCAGGCGGATTCCGTGCCTCTGAGCCACCAGGAAGCCCACATATACACCTATATACACAGACACACAGACACACACACACGTATAACTGAATCACTTTGCTGTACACCCAAAGCTAACACAACATTGCAAATTTACAGTATTTCAGTAAACAAAACAAAAACAAAGGTATTCTGCTGTTAGTTAAAAAAAAAGGGCAGAAACTTGCTTCGCTTCATTCACGTCTTTCCATTTCCTTCCTTTCAGAGGCAACCTCTGTTGACTCTTCCTGTTGATTGTTTTGGGACCTCCAGATATCTAAATAATCTGCTTATATTGTTACATATTGATTTGTCATATTTAGGCATATTGGTTATTTCCTTCAAACAAAATGAGAATTTAGCTCTCTGGTGACCCCTCCCTGCTTTCACTGCCACACACACTATACACACATCCTGTCTCTGAATTTCTCAATGATTTTTGATAGTTCAATATGTTTTTTTTCAACATCATGACCATGTCAATTAGTTTCCACAGTTGAACTATATAACATGTATTCTATGACTTTTTCCTTTACTACATAAGTTCTTGTTTTTCTTGAAGTTAATACTTGTTTTTTTTAAAAGCTTGCTCAGTCTGGATCCCTTTTATTTCTTTTTCTTTTCTGACTGTTGTGGCTAGGACTTCCAAAACTGTATTAAATAGTAGTGGTGAGAGTGGGCACCCTGTCTTGTTCCTGATTTTAAAGGAAGTGCTTTCAATTTTTCACCATTGAGGATAATGTTGGTTATTGTTGGGGGGCAGGATGGGAGAGGGATAGTAAGGGAGTTTGGGATTGACATGTACACACTGCTATATTAAAAGTGGATAACCACCAAGGGCCTTCTGTATAGGACACGGAACTTTGCTCAATGTTATGTGGCAGCCTGGATTGGAGGGAGTTTGGGGGAGAATGGGTACATGTATATATACGGCTGAGTCTCTTTACTGTCCATGTGAAACTAATGCAACATTGCCAATCAGCTATACTCCAATATAAAATAAGTTTAAAAACAACCAAAATAGCTGACTATTATCTAAAGTTAGATATATGCTTTCATGTTTTATGAAGCTTCTAAAAGATGACTATCAACTGACCCTTTGTTATTTTAATAAATGTCAATTATTTTCAAGGCTGTAAATTTAGCCTGAAATTTCCAAAATAGGCAGTTTTATAGTATAATTTTTCATGATATTGTATATCATATTGTGCTCTCTACAATATAATTGGACTGACAGAATCATGCTTCTGAGAGAATTTCAATATCAGAGGACCAGAATCTGTTCATTGGTTACTTGCTTGGTTCTACACGTTTTGTTTTTTTTTTTCCCTATATTCCATTATGGATTTGTTTTTATTTCCTCAAAAGAGCAACTTTTCTGTGTGTGTTTGTTCTTGCTCTTTTTTGTTGTTACTTTTGATGCCAAGGGTTTTCCTTTTTTACCAGTTTGCATAAAATAATTACTTACATTTTTATAAAGAGTTCACTTTATTCCATTTAAAAAAAAACCTTGCTCAACTTTCCACATTCTTGTCACTAATTCAACCTCCAATTTTTGGCTGGTAATCTATTCTCATCAGATATGCTTTCAGTTTTACCTTCCAGGAGTTCAGAGTCTTCAAGCCTGCACCTCTGTTCCTGACGGTGGGGTCACCAGCTCTTACTCTGCATCTCCCCCCATTGACCCCTACCCCTACCGCCCACGGCCATCCCCCTTGTCATCCCCTTTGTCCTCTGAAGTGGCTGTTCTATTGCTCATAGCCCATGTATTCAACATTCCTTAATTATTCTTTCAGTTTAGTTGAGCACTCTTTCACCAGGTTTCTGAAAAAGGAGTTATTGTTGTTATTATTTTGGAGATGTTACACATAAATGTAGGCTATAGAATCTGAGATTGGAAATCACTTCCGTCGGGATTTTAAAAATATTACCATCTTCTAGATTTTAGAGTTGCTACTGAAAAGCCACTCTATTCTGACTCTTTATATAGAACCCACACTTTTTCCTGGCAATCTTGTGAAACTTCATTGAGTCAGCTTTTTCAGATTCAATGACAATGTTTCTTGGCCATTGTTCAGGGCCTTTGGAGCTAGAAACACAAACTCTTTAGTTCTGGAGAATTTTCTTGAATTATTTAATGAGTTATTTCTTCCTCTCCATTTTTTTTTTCTGTTTTTTTCCCCTTTCTTTCTAAAACTCATATTAGTTACATGTAGATTCTCTATTCAAAAACTAGTACAGCCACTATGGAGAACAGTGTGTAATACCTCATCATTATGAGGTCTTCCAAGGAAATGATGGTGTGTCAGAGAAACACCAAAAAACATGGATTATGACAAACTGCCTGAGGTCCAATCCTACCTTTGATATGGTCTCAAGGTATGAACCTGTTAATAAATATCTCAGTGCTGTGTACATTGGTTTCCTCATCTAATAAAAAAAGAGATTAATTTTAAAAAGTTTTCTTTCTTCTCTCCTATTTTACATTTCTTGGTCTTTTTACTCTGTTCTGGAAATAGTTGTCAATCTAACCTACTAACCCTTTCATACTTTCCAAAGTATTTCTTTGTGCTATCGCATCTTTTACTTCGGAGGGACCTTTTTTGCTCTCTGAAGGCTCATGTTTTAATAGCAGGTGGAACAGTCAGTGCAGCACCCTAAACATGCTAGTATAACAGCGAACAGGGTGTGCTGCCTAGAATACAATGGAAAGGGTGAGTTCAGGAGAGTCATGGAGATAAAAGAAGCTCTTTCGCCCTTTCCTGTTTGCCCAGGTCTATTTCCCTCTAACCTTGAAAGGAGTAGTCTCATTGGAAAGAGATCACTAGGCAATTTAAGCTCCTGGCTTATGTGCTTCTGAATGCATGCCATGCCTTGCCTAACCTGTTGATTCCTTCCCTAGCTTAAAAGAAGGAAAAGTGAAGAATTAAGTAGTCGAAGAATGACTAGCTCTCTACCCCAACAGCCCACTTAGCAATCCTGAAGGCAGATCATATGGGCAAGATAACATCAGAAGAGAGTGTCAGTCAGTCTTCATGCCGTTGAGAAGGCTATAGAACCCAACCTCCTGCCTCCATGATCCACTGAGACCCTTCCTTCCCACCCCTTAGAAATTGTCATGACTGAGCAGAGTCTTTGTCGTTGGTCTCAGGACACCAGTCCACCTTCTCCCCAGATTGCCGGCTTTTCTGGTTAAAGCGACGTTCCTTTCTACTGACACTTGCCTCTCGAATTTTTGTCTTTTGAGCGATGAGCAGACAAATCTGAGTTTGGGGACAGAGAGGCTAGTGCCAGCGTTAGTCACTCAGTTGTGTCTGCCTTTTTGGGACATAGGCTCCTCTGTCCATAGGATTTTCTAGGCACGAATACTGGAGTGGGTTGCCATTTCCTTCTGCAGGAGATCTTTCTGACTCAGGGATCAAACCTGGCTCTCCCACATTGCAGGCAGGTTCTTTGACTGTCTGAGCCACTTAGGACACCCCGACAGAGAGGAGGGGGGACACATCATGCGGGGGCTCATGGAACCCTGACTGAAAGTCACAGAAGCGGGCATCTGAGCCTAGCTTTGTCCTTTATTTGGAAAACTCCACTTAGTCTCTCTGAGCCTCCATTTCACCATCTGTAAACTGAAAGGTTTAAATTTCCGAGGAGCCTTACAACTCTAATGTTCTCATGGGTCTCTAACTACATCAATATTTTTTCCCCAAGGGAGAACAATCATAGTACTTACATTTGTGTATATACACTATGCTTTTCTAAATACACAAGCATATCTGATTTTCATCTCACCCAAGAACAGAACTTTGACCCCTGAGGCAACTATGGATTTATATTTAAGTTACTTGCCTGGAGTTCAGTTCAGTGGCTCAATCGTGTCAGACTCTTTGTGACACCATGGACTGCAGCATGTCTGGCTTCCCTGTCCATCACCAACTCCCGGAGCTTGCTCAAACTCATGATGCCATCCAACCATTTCATCCTCTGTCATCCCCTTCTCCTCCTGCCTTCAATCTTTCCCAACATGAGGGTCTTTTCTAATGAATCAGTTCTTTGCATCAGGTGGCCAAAGTATTGGAGCTTCAGCTTCAACATCAGTCCTTCCAATGAATATTCAGGATTGATTTCCTTTAGGATTGACTCTTTTGATCTCCTTGCAGGCCAAGGGACTCTCAAAAGTCTTCTCCAACACCACAGTTCAAAAGCATCTGTTCTTTGGCATTCAGCTTTCTTTATGGTCCAAATCTCCATCCATACATGACTATTGGAAAAACTATAGTTTTGACTAGATGGACCTTTGTCGGCAAAGTAATGTCTCTGGTTTTAAATATGCTGTCTAGCTTTGTCATAGCTTTTCTTTCAAGGAACAAGCCTCTCTTAATTTCAAGGCTGCAGTCACCATCTGCACTGATTTTGGAGCCCCAAAAAATAAAGTCTTTCATTGTTTACCCACCTATTTGCCATGAAGTGATAGGACCAGATGCCATGATCTTAGTTTTTTGAATGTTGAATTTTAAGCCAGCTTTTTCACTCTCCTCTTTCACTTTTATCAAAAGGCTCTTTAGTTCCTCTTTGCTTTCTGTCATCTGCATATCTGAGGTTATTGATATTTCTCCCAGCAATCTTGATTCCAGCTTGTTCTTCATTCAGCTTGGCGTTTTGCATGATGTACCCTATATATAAGTTAAAGAAGCAGGGTGACAATATACAGCCTTGTCATACTCCTTTCTCAACTTGGAACCAGTCCATTGTTCCATGTCTGGTTCTAACTGTTGCTTTTTGACCTGCATACAGGTTTCTCAGGAGGCAGGTAAGGTGGTCTGATATTTCCATTTCTTTAAGAATTTTTCACAGTTTGTTGTGATCAAGTCAAAGGCTTTGGCATAGTCAATAAAGTAGAAGCAGATGTTTTTCTGGAATGCTCTTGCTTTTTCTGTGATCCAAAACATATTGGCAATTTGATCTCTGGTTCCTCTGCCATTTCTAAATCCACCTTGAACAACTGGAGGTTATTGGTTCACGAATTGTTGAAGCCTCACTTGGAGAATTTTGAACATTACTTTGACAGTGTGAGATGAGTGCAATTGTGCAGTGCTTTGAGCACTCTTTGGCGTTGCTTTTCCTGAGGATTGGAATGAAAACTGACCTTTTCCAGTTCTATGGTCACTGCTGAGTTTTCCAAATTTGCTGGCATATTGAGTGCAGCACTTTCACAGCATCATCTTTCAGGATTTGAAACAGCACAGCTGGAATTCCACCACATCCATTAGCTTTGTTCACAGTGATGCTTCCTAAAGCCCACTTGATTTAGCATTCCAGGATATCTGGCTCTAGGTGAGTGATCACACCATCATGGTTATCTGGGTCATGAAGATCTTTTCTGTACAGTTCTTCTGTGTATTTTTACCACCTCTTCTTAATATCTTCTGCTTCTGTCATGTCTGTATCATTTCTGTCCTTTATTGTACCCATCTGTGCATGAAATGTTCCCTTGGTATCTCTAATTTTCTTGAAGAGATCTCTAGTCTTTCCCATTCTCTTGTTTTCCTCTATTTCTTTACCTTGATCATTTAGGAAGGCTTTCTTATCTCTTCTTGCTATTTTTTTGGAACTCTGCATTCAGATGGGTGTAGCTTTCCTTTTCTGCTTTGCCTTTTGCCTCTCTTCTTTTCTCAGCTATTTGTAAGGCCTCCTCAGGCAACCACTTTACCTTTTTGCATTCCTTTTTCATGGGGATGGTTTTGATCACAGCCTCCCATACAATGTCACGAACTTCCGTCCATAGTTCTTCAGACACTGCCTAACAAATCTAATCCATGAATCTATTTGTCACTTCCACTGTATAATCATAAGGGACTTGATTTAGGTCATACCTGAATGGTCTAGTGGTTTTCCCTACTTTCTTCAATTTAAGTGAGAATTTTGCAATAAGGAGGTGGTGACCTGAGCAACAGTCAGATACCAGTCCTGTTTTTGCTGACTGTATAGAGCTTCTCTATCTTTGACTGCAAAGAATATAATCAATCTGATTTCAGTATTGACCATCTGACAATGTCCATGTGTAGAGTCCTCTCATGTGTTGTTGGAAAAGGGTGATTTCTATGACCAGTGCATTCTTTTGACAAAACTCTGTTAGCCTTTGTCCTAATTCATTTTGTACTCCAAGGCCAAACTTGCCTGTTACTCCATTCTGATTTCAGTATTGACCATCTGACAATGTCCATGTGTAGAGTCCTCTCATGTGTTGTTGGAAAAGGGTGATTTCTATGACCAGTGCATTCTTTTGACAAAACTCTGTTAGACTTTGTCCTAATTCATTTTGTACTCCAAGGCCAAACTTGCCTGTTACTCCAGGTATCTCTTGACTTCCTACTTTTGCATTCCAATCCCCTATGATAAAAAGGGCATCTTTTTTGGTGTTCTAGAATATCTTGTAGGTCTTCATAGAACTGTTCAACTTTAGCTTCTTTGGCATTAGTGGTTGGCGTATAGATTTGTATTACTGTCATATTGAGTGGTTTGCATGGAAACAAACAGAGATCATTCTGTCATTTTTGAGACTGTACCCAAGAACTGCACTTAGGACTCTTTTGTTAACTATGAGTGCTACTCTATTTCTTCTAAGGGATTCTTGCCCACAGTAGTAGATATAATAGTCATCTGAATTAAATTCTCCCATTCCTCTTTGTTTTAGTTCACTGATTCCCGAAATGTCGATGTTCACTCTTGCCATCTTCTTTCTGTTTGACCACTTCCAATTTACTTTGATTCACAGACTTAACATTCCAGATTCCTATACACTATTGTTCTTTACAGCATCGGACTTTACTTCTATCACCAATCACATCCACAAGTGGGCACTGTTTTTGCTTTGGTTTCATCTCTTCATTCTTTCTGGAGCTATTACCACTTCCAATTTACTTTGATTCACAGACTTAACATTCCAGATTCCTATACACTATTGTTCTTTACAGCATCGGACTTTACTTCTATCACCAATCACATCCACAAGTGGGCACTGTTTTTGCTTTGGCTTCATCTCTTCATTCTTTCTGGAGCTATTTCTCCACTCTTCTCCAGTAGCATATTGGGCACCTACTGACCTGGGGAGTTCATCTTTTTGCCTTTTCATACTGTTCATGGAGCTCTCAAAGCAAGAATACTGAAGTGGCTGGCCATTCCCTTCTCCAGTGGAACATGTTTTGCCCAGAGTTACACAGGTGTTAATGGCCAAGTCAGATTGGAATGAGGATCTTTGGTCTCCCAAACTGAACTCAGATGCAGAAACCATGAGTAAGTCAATCCTCTCAGCATGACCAAGTAGAAACTAATTAATCACAAGGAAAATGTTGAGTCTGTCTTCTGAGTCCTTCCAAGTAAGCCTGCTTATCCTTAGCTGGGGCTTCCCAGGTGCCTCAGTGGGTAAAGAAAGTGCCTGCAATGCAGAAGACACAGCAGATATGGGTTCGATTTCTGAGTCGGGAAGATCCCCTGGAGGAGTATATGGCAACCCACTCCAGTATTCTTGCCTGGAGGATCCCATGGTTTCTGGCGGGCTACAGTCCATAGATTGCAAAAAGTTGGACATGACTGAAGCGATTGAGTCCACATGCACACACCCTTAGCTGAAGGAAAGGGCAGAGATGGGAGTTACACACCAGAAATGCAGCATTCCTCAGCCAGGAGCTGACATTATATGAATGTCATACATGCACAGTTACTGAAGTGGATTTCATGAAGGACACTTCTCAACCAGTGTGGGTTTTACAGCCACGTGAGTGTGGAGGGCTGGACACTTGGCAGTTCAGCTNAGGAAAGGGCAGAGATGGGAGTTACACTCCAGAAATGCAGCATTCCTCAGCCAGGAGCTGACATTATATGAATGTCATACATGCACAGTTACTGAAGTGGATTTCATGAAGGACACTTCTCAACCAGCGTGGGTTTTACAGCCACGTGAGTGTGGAGGGCTGGGCACTTGGCAGTTCAGCTTTTCTGCCTTTTAAGGTGGATTTGTCATACCAGGAACTAACCACTGCAGAATCCTCTCCTTTGAAGGACT
The DNA here is from genome assembly GCA_006410635.1 of Cephalophus harveyi. Classification (NCBI taxonomy): domain Eukaryota; kingdom Metazoa; phylum Chordata; class Mammalia; order Artiodactyla; family Bovidae; genus Cephalophus; species Cephalophus harveyi. The sequence goes on along the minus strand of SJYT01001165.1, from coordinate 144,765 downwards.
GTCCTCTCTAAATTTATCTAGTTGATAATGGGCTACCCTGGTAGTTCAGCTGTTAAAGAATCTGCTTGCATGCAGATTCATGCACACTGGGGTGAATTTTGATTCCTGGTTTGGGAAGATCCCCTGGAGAAGGGATAGGCTACCCACTCCAATATGCTTGGGCTTCTCTGGTGGCTCAGATGGTAAAGCATTCACCTGAAATGTGAGAGACATGGGTTCGATCCCTGGGTTAGGAAGATCCCCTGGAGAAGGGAAGGGCTACCCACTCCAGTATTCTTGTCTGGAGAATTCCATGGACGGAGGAGCCTGGCAGGTTACAGTCCATGGGGTTGCAAAGAGTCTTACTTGACTGAGTGACTTTCAGTTTCACAGTGAGAACAAAGAGGACCAAATTGATAGCACACAAGTCAGAAAGTTACAGGAATACTATAATTCACATAATTAGAAAATATTGTTTTAAGGGAACAAGGATCAGGGTTTTTCAGAGTTGAAAATGTAGCTGATTAATTTCCTGCAGCCTAGTCCTTAATGATATGAAAAGTAATCAATAGAAGTAATCAAAGTGTCCTAAGTACTTTAATGTAATGTTGACAGTAACATCAAATGACAGCAATAACCAGAATTATATTTTACTTGTGCTTTTTAAAGCTATGTGTCAAACACTGAGTTAAGTATGTCAAAGCCTTATCTTATTTCACACCCGTAAAGCATCATGAGGTGGGGACCAATATTCTCTCCGTTTTACAGGCGATTTCAGGCGAGTTGCTTGGAGCTTAGCTAGATGTCCAGAGTCACATTGCATGGAAGGGCAGAGTCGAAATTTGAACTCAGACTATCAAAATGCAAATTCCAGCACTCTTAACTGTTCTGCTATATTGCCTCTTAAAGAAAGCCTTCTTAACTATTGTCAACTTTGAATGTCATCTTGAGTACAGGAGAGGAAGTTTATCTTTTCTTTCCCAGTCAGCAGGAAAAGTAATTTATTTTGCAATTTTTAAAATGTGGTAAAATACACATGACTTAAAATTTACCATTTTTACTGTTCTTAAGTGTGTGTCCAGCACATCCGCAATGATGTGCAACCATCACCATCATCCACTTCCAGATCTTTGTCATCATCCCAAACAGAAATTTCTATTTCATTAAACACTAACTCTCCATTCCCAGAGGGGAACCCAGACCCTGGTTACCTCCATTCTGCTTTCTGTGTCTATGAATTTGCCTGTTTTAGGTAAATCTTGTCCGTGGAGTCATAATATTTGTCCTTTTGCATCTGGTTCCTTTCACCTAGCAACTATTTCCAAGATTTGCCCCTGGTACAGCATGTATCAGAATTCCATTCCTTTTTATGCTGAATAATATTCCATTGCATGTAAAGATTATATTTTGTCCATCCATTCATCTATTGATTTGTGTTTGGATTGTTTCAGCCTTTTGACTAATGTGAATAATCGGTGCTATGAACATTATTGTAAAAGTATTTGAGTCCCTGCTTTCAATTCTTTTGGATATTTACATAGAAGTAGAATTACTAGCTCATATGGTAATTCTAGTTTAAGTTTTTGAGGAGCCACTAAATTGTTTTCCATAGTGACTGCACCTTTTTATATTCCTACCAGCTAGTAGCTCAGACGGGAAAGCATCCATCTGCAATGCAGGAGACCTGGGTTCGATTCTCCATGGGAAGATCCCCTGGAGAAAGAAATGGCAATCCACTCCAGTATTCTTGCCTGGAGAATTCCACGGACAGAGGAGCTTGGTGGGCTACAGTCCATGGGGTTGCAAAGAGTCAGACACAATTGAGCAACTAACACACACCCCCCAAGCACCAGGGTTCTAATTTCTCCACATTCTCTCCAACATTAGCTATTTTCAGTTTTTTAATAATAGACATGCTAATAGGTGTGAAGTGGTATCTTGTATTTTCATTTGAGTTTTCCTAGTCACTAACGATGGTGAAATATATTGAAATCACACCTTTTTACTTGGAAAAATTCTCATATGTTTGATAATTCTAGACAACCTGTGAGTCAGCTGATTTTAACAGAATTTTTTAAAGCAAAATATACCCTAATAGAAATTTTTTCTTGTGCCAAAAATAGTTTTCTTTATTTCTAGAGATATTAGAAGTATGATGAAACCCAGAGTTTTAAATAAATATTGCTGTACTTGAATTATGTCAGAGAGTTTACACAGTTGTACCTTTAGAATTATGTTTTCTTAATGGTTAATTACTAACTTAAATGGGTATTTCACCTGATAATTTTCAGTAGTTAAAGTATCAAATTGCAGAGATTTACTTCTGTTCAATTACTCGGAGAACTAGAAGTTTACTTTGGAGATAGGATATAGTAGGAGAAGGCAATGGCAACCCATTCCAGTACTCTTGCCTGGAAAATCCCATGGACGGAGGAGCCTGGTGGGCTACAGTTCATGGGGTAGCGAAGAGTCGGACACGACTGCGCGACTCCACTTTCACTTTTGACTTTCATGCATTGGAGAAGGAAATGGCAACCCACTCCAGTGTTCTTGCCTGGAGAATCTCAGGGATGGGGGAGCCTGGTGGGCTGCCGTCTACGGGGTCGCACAGAGTCGGACACGACTGACGTGACTTAGCAACGATGGTGAGCATCTCTTCATGTGCCTAGTGGTCATTTGAGTACATTCTTTAGAATAATGTCTACTCAGGTTGTAAACTCTGCTCAATGTTATGTGGCAGCCTGGATGGGAGGGGGATTTGGGGGAGAATGGATACATATATATGTATGGCTGAGTCCCTTTGCTGTCCACCTGAAACTATAACAACATGGTTAATTGGCTATACTCCAAAATAAAAAGTTAAAAAGGAAAGGAAAAGTGTCTACTTAAGACCTTTGTCCATTTCTGAATCAGGTTGCTTTTTTGTTGTTTTTGAGCTGTAGGAGTTTGTGTAGTTGCTGTTTGTTTTTGTTTTTGCATATTCTTGACATTAATCTCTAATCAGATATATGATTAACAAACATTTTCTCTCATTCTATGGGTTATCTTTTAATTCTCTTGATAGTGTCCTCTGATGCACAAACATTTTTAATTTGATGAAGTCCAATTCATGTATTTTTTCCTTTCGTTGCCTATACCTTAGGTGTCACAAGTAAGAAATCATTACCAAATACAATGTCAAAAAGATTTCCCGCTTTGTTTTCTTATAAGCATTTTAAAGTTTTAGCTTTTAAATCTAGGTCTTTAATTCATTTTGAGTTAATTTCTGTATATAGTATACAATTAAAAACCCCACTGTATTCTTTTTTTAACGTTTGCTTATTTATCAAATTTTAACTGTGCTGGGTCTTTGTTGCTGTGCTGGCTTCTCATTGCGGTGGCTTTTCTTCTTGTGGAACATGGTCTTCAGAGTTGAGGCATGTAGGCTCAGTAATTGTGGATCCCTGGCCCTAGAGAACAGGCTCACTAGTTGTGGCACAGAGGCTTAGCTGTCCCATGAGATGTGGAATCTTCCCAGACCAGGGATCGAACCATATCTCCTACATTGTTAGGTGGATTTTTTTTTTTTTTTTTTTTACCACCGAGCCATCAGAGAGGCCTATACTTTTTTCTTTTGCCTGTGGATATACAGTTTTCCCAGGACCATTTGTTGAAAAAAACCCTGTTTTCCCATTAAATAGACTTGGCATCCTTGTTGAAAATCATTTGAACATACAAGTGAGGGTTTATTTCTGGGCTTTCTGTTCTATGCTATTGGACTATGTCTATTCTTATGCCAGTAACATACTATTTTGATTATTGTTTGTAGGACAGATGAGCCTGGAGGTCTACAGTCTAGGGAGTTGCAAAGACTTAGATACAAATTAGCAACTGAACAACAGCAACAGCAAGAGTTTTGTAGTAAGTTTTGAAATCAGAAAATTTGAAACCTCTAGGAAAAGTCACTTTAATTCACATGTAATGACAATTGTGGACTAGCCTCAGATCAGATAAAGCAAAGGAGATGGCAATCAAACTAGTTTGAAGACCCACATTTCTGTTGGCATTATGCAAACTGTAGACTTCCTCAGAGGCTGTGCCTACCATTTTTTAGTCTTCTTAATGGAGGAAGGGAGTAGGGGTGAAGACCAAGGATGGTGCTGGCAGGGCTGTGAATTAACCCAACTGTTCTGAGGAGCATTTGGAAATAAGAATCATAATCCTTGGAAACGGGCTACCATAAGTCAGGAACAGTGTTTTCAGTAGATTAATAGTAAATGGACTTAACACAGAAATTTGTCTGCAAAGCTATTCAACCCAGCATTGTTACCATAGTGATAACCAACAACAAAAAATTGAGTGGAGCTGGTTAAATTATGGCACCACCATACAATGGGATGCCAGGTGGCTGTTAGAAACATCTTGTTGAATCATATTTGTAGACATGAAAAGATGGTAATGATAACAATTTAAATGAAAAACAAATTATATGTACCATGCAATTTCACAGTTGTCAGATTTGGAGATCATAAAGTATCCAAACACACACACACTCACACACATATACTGGAAGGATAGATGCCATTATTCATTGTCCTTTTGTTAGGTCTAGCTCTCCAGAAGCAGATCCTGAGAAGAATTTGTGTGCAATAGATTTATTAAGGAAATGCCTCAGGATAAACTGGTAAGGGAATGGGGGAAGAAAGACAGAAAAGGGGAGAAAGCCATGCAAGGATGCCAGTTAAGGCCAAACCCCATGGAGGATAATTCCAGCCTAATCCTCCAGAGAAACTCTGGGGTATAAATTACACTTCAGGCTTGTTCGAACCTAAGAGCTTTCAAATTCCCTCAGGCAGCAATCACTGGTCAAAGACCACCCTAGGGACTCTGGATAAAGCCACTTCGTAGGAGGGTCCCCTTGAGATACAGCCATATGCATGCCTGCTAAATCACTTCAATCGTGTCTGACTCTTTGCAACCCTATGGACTGCAGCCCACCAGGATCCTCTGTCCATGGGACTCTCCAGGCAAGAATACTGCAGTGCGTTGTCATTTTCTCCTCCAGGGGATCTTCCTGACCCAGGGATCAAAACCTTGTCTCTGACATCTCCTGCATTGACAGGCAGGTTCTTTACCACTAGTGCCACCTGGGAAGCCTAGAGCCACAGGGTACCAAAATTGAAGAAGTCTGCAGAAACACGAAAAGGGATTCTGGGGTACATAAGTACAGCAGTCCGTTTAACATTCTCTATACTTTTCTGGGCAGAGAAAAAGCAGTATTTTTGCAATATCATTTTAGTAATAATGTTATTAAATATATATGTAGAAACAAATAGCTTTCAAATTCCTTTGCAATTTCACATCTTTTTCATAGAATTAGGGTTACCACAGTAAGCCCCCTATGTACGAACCTTCAAGTTGAGAACTTTCAAAGATGGAACACGTGTTCACATGTCCAATCACAGTGCTAGCTCACATGTCTGGTGTACATTGTCATGTGCATGCATCCCCTACAAGTGGCTGTGCTTTTGTGTACTTTACTGTACTGTATAGGGTACGGAGTGCAGTATCTTTATTTCAAGCCCAGGATGTCTGGAAGCAAGTGTAAAGGCAATGGAGATGTAGCTGATATAGTGCAATCCAGCCATCACTGGATCATTTTTTCAAGAGGGTAGATAGAGCTGAATCCATGCAGAAACTAGAACCTATGCCATCAATATCAGGCATAAGTGGAAATGCAGCTTGCCCTCAGTCTTCCATTGCTGATGATCCTTCAGTTCTACCATCTCCCACATCCTCTCCCTCCCCTAGTCAGTAACTCCTCTTGCCTCTTCACTTGATGCCAGTCCCTATCCGCCAGCTGTTGTAGTACTGCTGTAGTTGAGTCACTAAGCTGTGTGTGATTCTTTGTGACCCCGTGCACTATAACATGCTGGGCTCCTCTGTCCTCCGCTATCTCCTAGAGTTTGCTCAAATTCATACCCGTTGAATCAGTGATGCTATCTAACCATCTCATCTTCTGCCATCCCCTTCTGATTTTGCCTTCAGGGTCTTTTCCAATGAGTCGGCTCTTTGTATCAGGTGGCCAAAGTATTGGAGCTTCAGCAACAGTCTTTCCAATGAATAGTCAGGGTTGATTTCTTTTACAATTGACTGGTTTGATCACCCTGCAGTCATTATTGTACTGTACCACTATACTTTCCAAGGTACTGTACTATAAGATTAAAAGTTTTCTTTATTTTTTGTTTGTTTTTACTTATTATTTATGTGAAAAATATTATAAGCCTACTGCTACTGCTAAGTCGCTTCAGTCGTGTCCGACTCTGTGCGACCCCATAGACAGCAGCCCACTAGGCTCCCCTGTCCCTGGGATTCTCCAGGCAAGAACACTGGAGTGGGTTGCCGTTTCCTTCTCCAATGCATGGAAGTTAAAAGTGAAAGTGAAGTTGCTCAGTCGTGTCCGACTCTTAGCAGCCCCATGGACTGCAGCCCACCAGGCTCCTCTGTCCATGGGATTTTCCAGGCAAGAGTACTGGAATGGGGTGCCATTGCCTTCTACAGAGCAGTAATACGTAGCCAACTGTGTTAGTTGGGTACCTAGGCTAACTCTGTTGGACTTACAAATAAATATGACATACAAATGTGCTCTTAGAATGGAACTCATTCATATGTAGGGGACTTACTGTATTCAGTGACAAAAGACTCTTTCTAGTGCCCACGCTGCACTAGCTGTTCTGGCAATATTTTAATTAAGCTTTAAGTCTTTAGAATCCTCATTCTAGGGACAAATATTTGCAAACCATTGATAAAGGGTTAATATTTAGAAAATACAAGGAACTTGTATAACTCAATAGCAAAAAAAACTCAAATAATCTGATTTTTAAATGGACAAAGGACCAGGATAGACATCCCACCCCCCAAAAAAAGACATATTAATGTAACTGGCTACATCTACATGAAAATGTACTCAATATTATAACCATCATGGAAATGCAAATCAAAACTACAATGAAATATCACCTCATATCTGTCAGAGCAGTCATCATCCAAAACACAAGGAAAAACTCATATTTAAGATGATATGGAGGAAAGGGAACACTTGTACATTGTTGGTGGAAATGTAAGTTGGTGCAGCCACTATGGAAAACAGTATGGTGTTTTCTCAAAAAATTGAAAATAGAACTACTATACGATCCAGCAATCCCACTTCTGGGCATATATCTAAAGGAAATGAAATCACTGTCTCAAAGAGCTATCTGCACTCCTATGTTCATTGAAGCATTATTCACAATAGCCAAAATGTGGAAACATGTGTCCATCAACAGATGACAGATAAAGATGTGTTAAATATATGCACACACACACACACACACACACACACACACACACACACACACAGAGGCCCTGGTAGCTCAGGTGGTAGACAATCTGCCTGCAATGCAGAAGACCCTGGTTCGATTCCTGGGTCAGGAAGATCCTCTGGAGAATGGATAGGCTACCCACTCCAGTATTCTTGGGCTTCCCTGGTGGCTCAGACAGTAAAGAATGCCCTGCAGTGCGGGAGACCTGGGTTTGATCCCTAGGTTGGGAAGATGCCCTGGAGGGAGGGCATGGCAACCCACTCCAGTTTTCTTGCCTGGAGATTCCCATGGACAGAGGAGCCTGGCAGACTACAATCCTGATATTTGGGACAACAGAGATGGTCCTTGAGGACATTATGCCAAGTGATATAAGTCAGACAAAGACAAATGCTGAATGAGTTCACTGATATGTGGAATCTAAAAAAAAGCTAAAGTCATAGAAAGAAAGAGTAGATTAATGGTGGTTGAGGGAAATGTTAGGTATTGGTCAAAAGGCATGAAGTTCCAGTTATAAGATGAATAAGCTTTGAGTTGTAATGTACACCATGGTGACCATATGTCACAATACTGTGTTGTATTCTTGAAAGCTGCTATATGAGCAGATCTTCAATGTTCTTGCCACCACCACTGCAACAAAGTGATAATTATGTGAGGTGAAGGATGTGTTAACTAAATTTATCTTGGTAAATATGCTATAATATAAACATGTATCCAATCATGTTTTACATCTTGCACTTATACAGTGTTACATCTCAGTAAAACTGTGGAAAAATCCTTAATTCAGGGACCAACATATAACATTAATTGCAGTGAAGATAATGATAACCACAGTAATGACTTTTGGAACCATCCTGTACAATAATGTTAGTGATAATATCGAAATTCAGCTAGGCTGAATCTAGTTCACTATGGACTGGGTCCTGATGAAATATTTCATTCATTAGCTCATTGATTCCTCATAATGATCCTATGGGTTAGGTACAAATGTTATCCCTATTTCCCAAATGGGAAAACTAAGGCCAAGAAAGGTTAAAGAATTCTCTTCAATAAAGCTAGTAAAAGACAGAGCCTGGACTCAACCCAGGTTTGTCTGGTGCCAAAACTCACATTCAGAATCATTGCAGTGTGCTAAATCCATTTCTCTTCATATTTTAAGAAACATGTCTTGAATTCTGATCATGGGCCAGTTCTTCTGCTGTTATATTGTGTTCGTTTTAATATATAATCCTGAGAATATTTCTCTTTTAGTTTTCCCAGCCTTTTTGGACAAGCCATTTTAGCTTCTTTCTGTTCATAATCTCTTGGGAAAAGGGCTGATGTATTTGTAAAATTATGAGCAAACCCATCATTATCCATGGAAAATACCTGCCCCAGTGCATGCTGGGTTGAGCATTTTATAATATTCAAACTTCAATCATTGCATTTACTAAATGATAGCTTTCTCTGATCTAAGGGGAAACCTTACCTTTTTGTCTGCTGCAAATATACATGGTAAAAATGGATAGAGGCCAAGAGGCATATTATAATGTCAGAAAAGCATTTTTCTAGGACAGTAGAAAAAGACTGATAATTTTAGAAATTGCCAAATAGGATAAGTGGGTGGCTTCCTTCTTTTCCATAACAGTTTTCCTTTCATCATCAGCTTAAGTCTAAATTCTGGCATAAACTCTGCATGACACAGGCTGAAAGAAACAGGTTAAAAAAAATAAAAACAGATAATTCAAAGGAAATGGAGAGGATTTCGCTGACTCTTACAAGTTAAATTTCTATCCAAAGATCATTTGCTTGTACCATACTCGTAACTTTCCAGATTTTTGTTTACTTATGTATGAGAGAGAGGGGGGAAAAAAGGAACAACCAGCTCAGCTAGGCTGAATCTAGCGATTAGTTAAATTACTCAGACATCCATTATTAAGAAACCTCGATTCCACTTGGGTTTGTTTAGTGCCGCCTGATAATAACTTTCTGCTTGACTGATGGCTACTAATTCTGATAGCAGAGTACATGAATGTCAATCATAAATGGAAATAGAAATGCAAACTCTAGTATCCATTAAGCCAGTCGCCATGATCACATTCCCAAATGTGTGTTGATTCAAAATCTAGGCTAAAGAGATTTAGCTGCATTCTGGATGGGAAACATTTATGCTTTGAGCTTGCTGTTTGAGGCATGCAAAAGATAGGGGAGGAAGAAGGGAAGTGGAGGGGCCTCGGGGGATCAGGAGAGCTTCATGCCCTGCTGACAGGTGCAGAGAACAGACCCAACATCTGTGGAAGGAAAGCTGAGGACTTAGAAACAAAATGGTAGGAAATTAAAGCAGTAGAGATGGTTAAGATGCTCAGGGAAATAGGCTGAGAAACTGATTGTATTGGTGTCAGTCGGGAGCTGGCTGCATCTTAAAATAAAGATAGGAGCCCACCAGTCTTCACTGTCTCCCTCTTCTCTGAGTCCATTGGTGCTGGTTTGGTCTTAAAGTATGGATGGAGTCCTCACAGAGCCCAGCTACACGTCGTGCAGTGAAAATGAGCACTTAAAATGTAAACCGTTCTCCCAACCGCATGTGCTTCAGGCAAATGGGTTTGAAAGAATTACACCCACTGTTCTCATGGAGTGCCTGCTCTGTAGGGTACCTCTGGGACCAACTAGGCTGGAGTTTTCACTTTCTTTTTTTTCCAGAGAAGCAAACTGAGGTTTAGAGAGGACAAAGAATTTGGGTAACAGTCTAGTGTTATCAAGCAAATGGGTTCAAAACCTGGATCTGCCACTTGGCATATCAGTGAGTGATTTGACCCAGTTTACATCTCTGTAAGCCCCTGCTTGTTTTTCTGTAAATTAGGGATGAAGACAGGAATATTGATGCGATAGCATGTACTATTAGGACTTACTGGGAGAATGCATGTAGAATGCATTCTATTTATTTCATGTAGATTTATTGAGCACCTTCTATGTCCCAGATACTGTTCTAGGTGCAATATAACCTTGCTTTTTGCCCTTGGGTAGCAAACATAGCTAATAGGGGTGGAGGGTGACTTTTCTCCAGTATCTACTGGGTGCCAAGGTCCCATGCTTATCTCTTAAACACGTTTCACTTGATTGGACAGCAACCCTGAGAGGCAGGTACTATTTTTATCTCCATTTTGTAGATGAGGAAACTGAGATTTAATGAAAGGAATCATATAACATGCCCAAGGTCACATATATAGTGGGGGGAGGGGCTGAATTGGGATTCATTCAACCGACCCTTTCAATAAATATTTGTTGAGCACCTACCATTGTGTTAGAGGCAGGAAACGCAACAATGAACAAACAGAACAAGTCCTAATGGTGCTTCTATTCTAGTTGAGAGGCAGCTAGCAGCTAATTGCTCAATGATTTAGTTCTGACTGATGGCTTTGAGGAAAGAGATATGTGAGGGCAAAGAGTGGGATCTGACCTGGTTTTAGGGGGTGACATTTAAGCTGAGATCAGAAAGGCAAGCAGGATCCCTGAGCAAAATGGGGAAATGTAAAGAACATTGCAAGCTGGAGGCCATTTTCATGGTATAATTGCTTCTCATGCTCAACCTCAGTCTATTAAAAAAACAGCACTCTATATAAAGTATTAGATAACCAGCAAGAACCTACTGTAGAGCCCAGGAAACTATACCCAGCATCTTGTAATAATCTATAATGGAAGAGAATGTAAAAAGGAATATACGTATAACTGAATTATTCTGCTGTATATCTGAAAGTAACACAACATTGTAAGTCAACTATATTTCAGTAAAATAAAAAAAAAAAATAGTGTTAGCTCCGACTGCAGTTGTGGGAGACTCCCGTTCCATGTTTTCCCAGCTCAGTTGACAACCCTGAGTCCTGGCAGATGAGTTGTCTCTGTAAGAGGGGTTGACATCATTTCCCAGAATGAATCTTTTCCCTGAGTGAAGGTTTGCGATTGGCCCTTGGCAAATTGTAAGACGAAAGCCAGTGTATGTGTGTGTGTCTTGTAGCTATAAAAATGCCGTCTTCAAGTGTATCTCTTAACCATCCCAATTCTAGCCCTTTTTCAGTGGGCAAGAAGTAAAGATGGCTGTTTTGAGTGACAGAGAATCTGAATAGCTCTTGGCAGTTGAAACCTGAATGACCCCTCTACCTTCTTGACCGCAAACGGAGGAAGCCACAACGGAGGCATCAGGGCTGAGGAACATTGAGTTGTCAAACCTGCCTGGGAGACTGACAGGCCGCTTTCAGGATTTCTCTTTGAGGATGAGGAGAGGACAGGCAATAAACTCAGACCCAGAGGACTCTGAACTAAAAACGAGAAGGATGTGAGAATTCTTCTCACATTTTCCCCCCATTTAATTCTATTTAAACATTTTGTGACTCTTGGCTCAGAACTAGAGACTCAGTAATTTAAAAGGTTTCTCCTCCCCATCCTCCCAGCCCTCTAGGAGCTCTTAATCTAATGCAGGAATCAGCTGTGTATAAACAAGCAACTTTAATAGGAAGTAAACTGCTCAGTGTCCGCCGCAGTGCCTGCTCCACAAAGGTACCTAGAAAGGGCATTTGTTGAATGATTGAGCGTCTGCCTCCGTGAATGAATGAATGAGAAAAAGTACAGTGTGCAAAAGCAAAGTACATTGTTGAAATTTGCCCTGAGCATGGGGGTTGATGTCCGTAGGATTTGACTGGATGAAGAAGAAGGGGAAAAGGAAAGATATATGGAGTTGTGGGAAAACCTTGATGTTCAGGTTCAGGGACCTGATGTTAAGTTTGACTGTGTCTCTACCTGTCTTAGAATATTGTGGTGGTCATATTGTATTCTGCAGTGCTGCTCAAACTTGAGTGTGGATTGGACCCGCCTAGAAAGTTTGTTGAATGAAGCCCAGATTTGGGGACCCAGCCACAGTTTCTGACATAATAGGTCTGGGGTGGAGCCTGTTTACTGAAAAAAATACCCCTCTATCTAAACGTCATGTTTTATTTTGGGAACTTAGTGAGGAACTTAGACCCTGGGAGGTACCCTCTCAGGAAGCTCTGAGGAGCTGTTCCAAAGAGATAAGGGAGAAGCCAAGACATATAGGGGTTTTTGCAGAATATATATATATATATATATATAACAGCACTGCTAATCACAAAAAATAGACAACTCAAGTTAATGATTTTAGCATTTTTCTATGTGTGGGAAGATGCAAGAATCTTAGCTCATTGAAATTATTCCTTAGATATGCATTTTATCTAGAGCCAGTATCCAAAGCATGTGTGTGCATGCGTGCAAGCTCAGTCATGTCCAACTTTTTGTGACTCCATGGACAGTAGGCCGCCAGGCTCCTCTGTCCATGAGGTTATCCAGCCAAGAATACTGGAGTGGGTTGCCATTTCCTCCTCCAGGGAATTTTCTCGACCCAAGGATCAAACCTGTGCCTCCTGCATCTCCTGCATTGGCAGGCAGAGTCTTTACCACGGAGCCAGCTAGGAAGGCGCCATCCAAAGCATATGCTCCTGTTTTTCTACATTTTGGAATGGGGGGTTGGGAGGGTGGAAGGGGGACAGCTGCAGTGGCTGATGGCTTGGTGGCATTCCTTGTTTACTGGAATGGCAGGAGACATATTTTGTTTACTGGAGCAGCAGGCATTTTTTTGTCCACAGCACCTCCTCTTTGTCATAAATTTGACCAAGACTTGGGAGGCATCTCTTGCCCAGTTTGTCCTACAGCACTATGAATTCTCTTTCTTAGTAAAGCCAAGAACTTGCCATTTCTAGGCATTTCCCACGTGATAATGATGATGCTGGTCCTGGGACCACACTTTAATAACCACAGGCAGAAGCCTTAGAATAAGAGCTCTGGATTCAAACCAGCCAAGTTTAGGATTGCCAGATGAGAAACAAGATGCTCAGTTAAATTTGAATTTCACATAAACAACAAATGGTTTTTGAATATACGCGTGTCTCATGCAAGAGACAGTCTGTATTTTTATAGGCTACATCTGCAACCCTATTGGGTTTAACTCCCAGCATTTCGGCTCTGGAGCCTTGTTATTTAGGGAAAGTCATTATGGGATTTGTGCTTCAGTATGTCCTTCTACAAAATGGGGATGGTAAGGATGCCACCTGTCTTCTAGAACACGTGAGATGATGAAATGATCAGGTAAGGACTTACTGCAGAGCCATGCCTGTAGCAAGCCCTCAGTAAATGTCAGCTGTTATTATTCACCATTAACCTCAGGTGAGTAACTTTTTGAGGGGAAAAAAATGTGCAGAGTGCTTTGTGAAAGGATTCTATGACTCAGCCTTTTATATTTTAAATGAGAAAATATTTCTGTTCTTAGAAAAGGTCCTTTTGGCTGCCCCCTCCCAGTTCTGTGATAGTAGATTATAAAAAATGCATTGGCTGATTATATCCAGAAGCTCTCCTTCCAACAACTCCTACTCTGGCTCAGGGCAGGATTTGGCTGTCCTTTCTGTTGTGCATGAATGGTAGATGTCTCAGGAGCTGGCAAAAGAGGACTTCAGGGGCAGGGTTAATTCCTGCCTCTGGGGGACAGACACAGTGCCTGGAAACATGCAGCTTGCTAGGGAGAGAGAGGAGAAATATGAAGATGCGTTCAATGCAGATTAAATTTGAATGTGACTCAGTCCCCTGGAATTAAACTTTTCCCCTCAATTATTCCAAATTTATATCTATCTGGTTAAGAACAATGGCCTTAGCATCACCAAAAAGCAAAATGAGAAGCGGTCTTAGCTGTTACCCACTCCTATGGCTTCCATGAAAAAATGTGTATATTTATTATGCATATACATGTTAATCAAAAGCTATGAAAAGCCTGAGATGCTGATTGCCCCTGTGCTGCATGGAATCCTGGTCCATTCTGGAAGCAGGAAAGCTGGTGAGCCTGAAAAGCCTGAAATGCTCATGGGCAGATTGAGTGATGCAGGGGGCCCAGTGTGGGACTAAAACGTCTGGAGATTTCACTGGTCTTTGGTAAAATAAAGTCAACTAGATCAGCAGTAGTATTTTCCAACCTTTGGGTTGTAACCTGCAAGTTTGTTAGCTACTCAGTTATGTCTTGGAGAAGGAAATGGCAACCCACTCCACTACTCTTGCCTGGAAAACTCTATGAACTGAGGAGCCTGGTGGGCTACAGTCCATGGGGTCACAAAGAGTTGGACATGACTAAGCACTTCCTTTCTTTCTTTCTTTTCAGTTATGTCTGACTCTTTGTGACCCCATGGACTGTAGCCTGCCAGGCTCCTCTGTCCATGGGATTCTCCAGCCAAGAATACTGGAGTGGGTTGCCATGCTCTCCTCCAAGGGATTTCCCTGATCAGGGATCAAACCCACATCTCTAATGTCTCCTGCACTGGCAGGCAGGGTTCTTTACCACTAGCGCCCCCTGGGAAGCCCCTTGTTACATATACTTGCTAGCATTTACTGAGCATTTAATATAGGCAGGCATGCTTTAAAGTACTTCCATTAATGAGCTCTTTTAACTCCTACGACATGTGGGAGATAAAGTTATGTTCCCATCTCCATTTTCAGATAAGGAAATGGAACAGAACAATGTGAAGGGCTTCTTGAGTTTACATGGCCTACAGAATTAGGATTGAAATCCAGAAATTCTGGTTCCAGATTCCTTGAGTCAGCACGTCACAGTTTCCAAAGTCTGTTTTTGATGGTAAAGTATACACAACATAAAACTTGCCCTTTCAACCCTGTAAGTGTAAAACTTGGTGGCATTAGAGATATTCACGTGCGCACAAGCATCACTATCACTTTCCACGGGCTTGACTCCATCTTTTCGCCTCTCCTCCGCCCGCCATGAACCTTTCATTTCTTTCCTGTCTCTATGAATTTGCCTCTTGTATATAGGTATTTCATATAAATGGAGTGATATAACGTGTGGTCTTTCCTGTCTGGCTTCTTTCACTCGCGTGCATGCTCAGTCGCTTCAGTCATGTCTGACTCTGTGTGACCCAATGGACTGTAGCCCACCAGGGATTCTCCAGGCAAGAAAATTGGAGAGGGTTGCCGTGCCCTCCTCCAGGGGATCTTCCTGACCCAGAGACTGAACCCGCGCCTCTTACATCTCCTGCATTGGCAGGCAGGTTCTTTACCACTAGCGTCACCTGGTAAGAAGTCCCTTCTTTTGCCTAGTATATCTTTATGCTTGTCTATGTAGTAGCATGTACTAGTATTTCATTCATTTCATGGCTGATTAAATTTCAGTGTATGATTGGACCACGTTCTGTTTATCCATTTCTGTTGATGGACACTTAGGATGTTTCCACATTTTGACTCTTGTGAACTATGCGACTAAGGATCCCAAGTTTCTTCACACAGAAGGTGGAGAAGGTCACTGAGAACAGAGAACAAAGATTGTTCTGGTTTCAGATATTGACCCCATCATCTCATGGATTATTATCTCATTTGATCTTCATGACAACCTATGGTGCTCGCCCATTTTTATACATATGAAGAAGAGAGAAAGTGAGTCACCTGCACAGGGTCATACAGCCAATCAAAGCACATCCTTCTCTGTCCCAAAGGAGAAAGTTGTATTTATCTGATGCAGCAGAACTCTGAACACTGGCTGCTTGCTGGAGTGGGAGCTGAACTTCATTCCCATTTGCACAAGATTTGTACTAAATTATGGTGGGGAAAATTCCCTCACTACTCATATTGCACTGATTCCAGGTGCTATATTAAAGCATTTGTGAAGAAGAATATGGGAATAAAGAGTTTTCATTGTATGAGAAGAAAGCCCATTCTGAAGGAGATCAACCCTGGGATTTCTTTGGAAGGAATGATGCTAAAGCTGAAACTCCAGTACTTTGGCCACCTCATGCGAAGAGTTGACTCATTGGAAAAAACTTTGATGCTGGGAGGGATTGGGGGCAGGAGGAGAAGGGGATAACAGAGGATGAGATGGCTAGATGGCATCACTGACTCGAAGGACACGAGTCTGAGTGAACTCCGGGAGTTGGTGATGGACAGGGAGGCCCGGTGTGCTGCGATTCATGGGGTGGCAAAGAGTCGGACACGACTGAACAACTGAACTGAACTGAAACCTCAGTATCCTAATTTCCATTCCTTCTCTGTTTGGTGAGGCTCCTTCAGTTTATTCATTCCTTCAGTGTGGCTGATGGCCTACTATGTACCAAACACTGCTCCAGGCATGGGATATGGCAGTGAATAGGACAGATGGAGTACCCCCAGAAACCACTGGGAGGGCCCAGGTAATGAGCAAATGAGCTAACACAGGAGCATGTCAGACACTGATAAGAGCAGAGAGTTACATTTTGCTCTTTATTTATTTTGATTTTATTTTACTTTTAAATTGAAGTATAGTTTCTGTGCAACATTATATGTTAGACAATAGAGTGCTTCACAATTTTTAAAGGTTATCCTCCATTTATAGTTATTATTTGGTTTCCTTGGTGGCTCAGGTGGTGAAGAATCTGCCTGTAATTCAGGAGACCTGGGTTTGATCCCTGGGTTGGGGAGATCCCCTGAAGAATGGCATGGCAATCCACTGTCCTTGGAGAATTCCATGGACAGAGGAGCCTGGCAGATTACAGTCCATGGGGTTGCAAAGAGTTGAACAAGACTGAGGAACTAACTTATTCACTATGCCAAAGCCTTTGACTGTGTGGATCACAAAATACTGTGGAAAATTCTGAAAGAGATGGAAATACCAGACCACCTGATCTGCCTCTTGAGAAATCTGTATGCAGGTCAGGAAGCAAAAGTTAAAACTGGACATGAAACAACAGACTGCTTCCAAATATGAAAAGGAGTACGTCAAGGCTGTATATTGTCACCCTGCTTATTTAATTTATATGCAGAGTACGTCATGAGAAATGCTGGGCTGGAGGAAGCACAAGTTGGAATCAAGATTGCTGAGAGAAATATCAATAACCTCAGATATGCAGATGACACCACCCTTATGGCAGAAAGTGAAGAGGAACTAAAAAGCCTCTTGATGAAAGTGAAAGAGGAGAGTGAAAAAGTTGGCTTAAAGCTCAACATTCAGAAAACTAAGATCATGGCACCCAGTCCCATCACTTTGTGGCAAATAGATGGAGAAACAGTGAAAACAGTGTCAGACTTTATTTTTTTGGGCTCCCAAATCACTGCAGATGGTGATTGCAGCTATGAAATAAAAAGACGCTTACTCTTTGGAAGAAAAATTATGACCAACCTAGGCAGCATATTAAAAAGCAGAGACATTACTTGCCAACAAACGTCCATCTAGTCAAAGCTATGGTTTTTCCAGTAGTCATGTATGGATGTGAGAGTTGGACTGTGAAGAAAGCTGAGCACTGAAGAACTGATGCTTTTGAACTGTGATGTTGGAGAAGACTCTTGAGAGTCCTTTGGACTGCAAGGAGATCCAACCAGTCCATCCTAAAGGAAATCAGTCCTGAATATTCATTGGAAGGACTAATGTTGAAGCTGAAACTTCAATGCTTTGGCCACCTGATGTGAAGAGCTGACTCATTTGAAAAGACCCTGATGTTGGGAATGATTGAACGCAGGAGAAGGGGACGACAGAGGATGAGATGGTTAGATGGCATCACCAACTCAATGGACATAAGTTTGGGTAAACTCTGGGAGTTCGTGATGGACAGGGAGGCCTGGCGTGCTGCGATTCATGGGGTTGCAAAGAGTTGGACACAACTGAGCGCCTGAACTGAACTGAACTGAGGGACTAACACTTTCACTTTTCATAGTTATTATAAAATATTGACCATATTACCTGCATATACATTGTAGCTTATTTTATACCTAATCCTTTGTGCCTCTTAATCCTCTACCCTGCTATTACCCTCCGCTTCCTTCTCCCCACCTGTAAGCACTAGTTTGTTCTGTTTCTGTGTCTGTTCTTTATGTTACAGTCACTAGTCTGTTGTATTTTTTAGAGTCCACATGTAAGTAATATCATGGAGTATTTGTCTTTCTTTGACTTATTTCACTGAGCATAATGTCTTTCAAGTCCAGCCATGTTGCTGCAAATGGCAAAATTTTATTTTCTTTAATGACTGAGAAGTGTCCCATGGTATACATATGACATCTTCCTTATTCACTCATCTTCTGATGGACACTTAGGTTGCTTCCATATCTTGACAGTTGTAAATAATGCTGTGAACATTGGGGTTCATGTATCTTTTTGAATTAGTGTTTTTGTTTTTCTCAGAATAGTAGTGGAGTTGCTAGGTCACGTGTACTCCTTGCTCTTTAAATGTCTGTATAGAATTTGATGATAAAAATCTACCCATAAAAGAGGGTGCTGAGCTCAAAGACTGGTGAGAAAGCTTAACTTCCTCAACTCTCAAACTCACCATGTTTCCAGAAATGACAATGAATTTACTGAAAGGAATTGAAAATAGCATCTTCCTTGATCCTTGGGGTCCCTTTGGTGGGAGGAACAGAGCCTAAAGTGGACCTGTTCATGCCTTGTTTTTTCCACTCACTTTTCTGGAGTGCTGCTGGTTTAGGAAAACACTTTCAGGGTTCAAGGTTATCTTCTAAACCAAGAATTAGCAGACTTTCTTTCTGAAGGGTCAGATAGTAAGTAGATTAGTCTTTGCAGGTCATACAGTCCCTGCTGCCATTATAACATGAAAGAAGCCAGCGGCAATACACAAATACACATGGACACGCCTGTGTTTAGGTTATCTTCTAAACCAAGAATTAGCAGACTTTCTTTCTGAAGGGTCAGATAGTAAGTAGATTAGTCTTTGCAGGTCATACAGTCCCTGCTGCCATTATAACATGAAAGAAGCCAGCGGCAATACACAAATACACATGGACACGCCTGTGTTGTAATGAAATTTTATTTATAAGCCTTAAAATTAAATTTCACATAATTTTCATGTGTCAGAAAATTGTTAAAAAAGCTTTTCCAATCATGTAAAAGTGTAAAAACCATTCTTAGCCTGGGTGGAGGGCTGGATTAAGTCCAGGGGCCATAGACCGCCGAGCCCTACTCTGTAGCATCCCTCATGAAGGCTCCGCTCGCCTCTGAACATCCCCTGTTCTACTCCAGTCAACTGACTGAATCTTAAGGAAAATGAGTCCATTTCAGAAAGGTGTTGTTTTTAGAAAATATCAGTCTTGTGTTGAGTAGAAATATGCGTTCTTGTATCATTCATTCAACAAAAATTACAAAAAAAAAAAAAAAAGTAGGAAATTCCCTGGTGGTCCAGTAGTTAGGACTCTAGGCTTTCACTGCTAAGGGCTCAAGTTTGATCCCTGATAGGGAACAATGTTCCCACAAGCTGCACAGCATAGCCCACCAACCAGAAAAAAATTGACTCAGTCTGATGGAAGTTTAGAATATGCATGAAGCTAGAGAGAATGGTAGAATGAATTTCCTCACACTCACCCCCTTCCCAGCTGCACAATTATTAACATGTGTCCAATCTTGCATCTTCCAGCCTCACTCGCTCCAACTGCCTTCCATGAGCCTTCTAAAGAAAATCCCAGAAATCACACCACTCCATCAGCTAATCATTCAATATACACCTCTGAGAGAAAAGGACTGAAAAATCTTACCAAAGTGCCATGATAAGAATTCAAAAATTAATGCTTGTTTCTTAATATCATTTATATCCGGTCAGTGCCCAAGTTTCTCCTACTTGTTTTCCTTCTGGTTGATTTGTTTAAATCCAGATCAAAATAAAGTTCATGTCTTGCATTTGGTAAATCTAAGTCTCCTTTTTAAAAAGCAGGCTTATTGAAGCATAATTGGCACACAATATACTACACATACTTAAAGTGTACAGTTTGATGAGCTTTGACATATGTGTGTAACCATGAAACCATCACCACAGTCTAGACTGTGAATGCTCCTCTCATCCTCTAAATTCCTTTGTTCCTCTTTCTAATCTCCCCTTGGCTTGTCTCCACCTCAACCACCACCCTCCAATGAAGTGCAACTGCTAATTTGCTGTCTGTCATTATAGATTAGTTTATATTATCTAGAGATTTATATAAATGGAATCATAGAGCATGTACACTTTTTTGTGCAGCTTCTTTCACACTCATGATTAGCTTGAGATTAATCTATGTTGTCGGGAGTATCAATAGTTTATTCCTCTGTTGTTGTTGACTAATATTCTATTGGTTGAGGGGCACCATGATTTATTTACCCACTCACCTATTGATGAACATTTGAATTTTTTCCAGTATTTGTCTATTTCAAGTAAAGTTGTGAAAAGAATGAAAGATGAGCCACAGAGAGGGTGAGAAAATATTTGCAAAGCATGTATTCAGCAAAGGACTTCTACCACAGAAGTGAAGGTGAAAGTATTAGCCACTTAGTCGTGTCCCACTCTTTGCAACCCCATGAACTATAGCCCACCAGGCATCTCTGATCATGGAATTCTCCGGGCAAGAATACTGGAGTGGATTGCCATTCCCTTCTCCAGGGGATCTTCCTGTCCCAGGGACTGAACACAGATCTCCTGCATTGCAGGCAGATTCTTTACCATCTGAGCCACCAGGGAGGTCCAAGATTGGCACTTTCTGGGCCCACAGAAAAGACCCTCACATTTGAATAATAAGAAAACAACCAAAATAAAAAAAGAAAATAAATTTACACAGCCATTTCATCAAAGAAGATATACAATTGACAAACAAGCCCATGGAAAGATATTCAGTATCATTATTTGGAGAAAATGCAAATTAAAACCAGAAATGAGGTATCTCTGCATACATATTAGAATGGCTAAAGTAAAAAGATCTGGCCTACCAAGTATGGGCAAGGATGGGGAAGAATTAGAACCCTCATATACTATCTTTGGGGATGTCAAATGGTGTAGCTACATTGGAAAACACTGGGCTGTTTCTTAAAAAGTTAAATATATGCTGTAGTAGGCAGCATAGAATCTTGAGATGGGGAAAATTATCCTGGATTATCTGGGAGGCCCAAGGGTCCTTATAAGAGAGAGGAGAGTGGGTCAGAGAGAGAAATGTCAAGATGCTACAGTGTTGGCTTTGAAGAGGAAGCAGGAATACAAGTAGCTTCTAGAAGCTGGAAAAAGCAAAAGAGTGGATTCTTTCCTAGGACCTACAAACTCAGATCTGCTGACAGTTCAGTGCTACTCCAGGGAAATTCATTCCATATTTCTGATCTCCAGAACTGTAAGATAATAATTTCAGATTGTTTTAAGTCACTAAGTGTGTGGTAATTTGTTACAACAGCCATGGCAAACTAATTCATACAAGCTAACATATAACCTCGCCATTCCATTTCAGGTTATTTGCCCAAGAGAAAAGAAAATATATGTACATTTGTATACACATGTTCTTAAGTTTTTTCCAATCTGTGAGAGTTGCCTCTTTGGCTTCTGCCATTTATAACAAACATTGAGGGCCTACTGCTTCCTTGATCCTACTCTTTAAGAATAAATGGTAAATAACACTTTTATCTTTCTTTATGGGGTACCTGATAGGTATTTCCAGGCCTTGGAGTTCTCTCACTGGCTTCTGGTTTAAACAAATTCTGTTCTCTCTATCTCTTTCTCTCCCACTTTTTAAAAATTAAAGAATAGTTGATTTACTGCTGCTGCTGCTGCTGCTAAGTCACATCAGTCGTGTCCGACTCTGTGCGACCCCATAGACGGCAGCCCACCAGGCTCCCCCACCCCTGGGATTCTCCAGGCAAGAACACTGGAGTGGGCTGCCATTTTCTTCTCCAATGCATGGAAGTGAAAAGTCAAAGTGAAGTCGCTCAGTCACGTCCGACTCTTCGCGACCCCGTGGACTGCAGCCCACCAGGCTCTTCCATCCATGGGATTTTCCAGGCAAGAGTACTGGATTTACTATATTATATTAATTTCAGGTGTACAGCATAGCAGTTTAATAATTTTACAGATTATACTCTATTAAAAGTTACTATGAAATAGTGCCTATGTTTCCCTGTGTGTGCTAAGTTGCTTCAGTCATGTCTGACTTTTTACAACACTGTGGACTGCAGCCCACCAGGCTCCTCTGTCCATGCTATTTCCCAGACGAGAATACTGGAAAGGGTTGCCATGCCCTCCTCCAGGGGATCTTCCCGTCCCAGGGATTGAACCCATGCCTCTTTCGTCTTCTGCCTTGGCAGGCAGGTTCTTTACCTCTCGCGCCACCTGGGAAGCCCACGTTTTAAAATAGGCGAGCAGCGTTTCCCTGTTGCTTATCTGTTTTATTCATAGCAGTTTGTAACTCGTAATCCCATACACCTACTCCTCCCGCCACCTATTTCTCCCCACTGGTAACTGCTAATTTGTTTTCTACATCTGTGGGTCTGTTTCTATTTCGCTATATACATTTGTTTGTTTTATTTTACAGCTTCCACATGTACATGATATCATATGGCATTTGTCTTTCTCTGACTTATTTCACTAAGCGTAATAATCTCTAGGTCCGTCCATGTCACTGCAGATAGCATTCTTTTCATGGCTGAGTAATATACCATTGTACATACATCACATCTGCTTTACCCATTCATCTGTTGACGGGCACTTGGGTTGCTTCCAGCCTTGACTCTTGTAATCAGTGCTGCTGTGGACATTGGGGTCTATTAGAGTCATGTTCAACTCTTCGTGACCCCATGGACTGTAGCCTACCAAGCTCCTCCATCCATGGAATTTTCCAGGCAAGGGTGCTGGAGTGGGTTGCCATTTCCTTCTCCAGGGGAATCTTCCCGACCCAGGGATCGAACCCAGGTCTCCCACATTGCAGGCAGACACTTTACCATCTGAGCCATCAGGGAAGTCCTATTATCTTTAGGGGATAATTTTTATACAGTCTTTTTTTAATACAGTCATTTTTCCACACAGTCTTCATCTGATTGTGTGGAAGCCTCTCATGAAGTGCTGTGATCCTGAGACTCGTACTCAGAACCCTGGGGTGGTTACATGGGGTGCTCAGGGTAATTCAGGATAGGATGTGTAGTGAACATCTGTTGTTTTCCCTTCTCAGGATCCTTCAACTTCTTTGAGTAAAGATACCTCAGTTTTCATTTGGGGCACCATCCTCTCTCTCTTTCTAGATCATGTGGCTTTGTTGGGACTTGACTGACCTTACTCTTTGGTAACAGGGAAGCATGTGTCCCAGGCTTGTCCCTTACCTGGACAGAGAGACTGTTCAGGAATGGGCACTTGGCCTAAGCTGGTCCTAAGCTGGGTCACCGTGGAAACACTTGAGCTGTCAAATCACTCATCTATGGGTTTCTGGTGAATGTGAAATCAGGAAAAGGGAATCAGGTTATCTTCAAGGATGTTAACTCACGCCGGGAGGATGAGATGGCAGGGAAACAGTCTCGAGAGACGTCGATGATGTGTTTCTCAGTTGAAGACATCTGGGAAGAGCCTGGCAATGTCGGTGGCTTCATTCATGTGTCTGATCAGTGCACGGAGACATGTCGACCTCAGTGTATGACTTAGCTGGGCTACTGGTGATGGTTGGAATTGGCTTTCAGCTCTGCTTAGATTTCCAAGCTGTTTGATCCTGATCCTACTTTACCTGTACTTCTATCCTTTTTCTCCCTTGAAAGGAGATCTTCCTGCCTAATTCAGACCACTGTCCAAGCCCTGCTCAGCTTCTCAGTTTCCGCTGAGAGTCCTCTGACTCTTCTACCTCCCACGGCTTCCTCAGTCTTCTAGTCAAACTACAGCTAAAGACAAAATCATGGCAAATGCTTATTTCTGACTATTCCTGATTTTTCTAAACACATTTCAGGAACTTTAAGCTCAGATGTACCTCTTGTTTGTGTAGAGATCCTGGCAGTCTTTTCATAAATATTTACCATGTACTGAGGTTTACAGATAGACAAGGTCCCTGTCTTCACAGAGGTTGTGATACAGTGGCTGGGAAAAAAATAACCAACAGGCAAATAAATAAGAATATGTCATATAATGATGAAAATCAAGCAAGGTAGTGGAATAACGAGTGATGGGAGGAGGGACCACACTAATATATTGTGAAGACTGCTGCTTTGAAAAGGTGGCGTTTGAATGGACACTTAACCAATAGATTTATTTCTCTCCCTTTTTTTTTTTTTTTTTTTGGTTTTAGCTTGATGGTTTGTGGCAAAAACAGTGGCTAGCAGAATCTCTAACTTCCTTTCTTCTTGTGCTTTTGCCAAATTCCTTCTAAATATCCTGATATGAACCAACAGAGTTTGGCAGATAGCCTGGAAGGGGGCCCCTCAAGACCACATCTTGGTCTTCATGCCCTGGTATAGTTCGCACCCCTTGAGTGTTGGCTGGACATGCTGATTTTCTTCTGACAAATCGAGTATGACAGAAATGGTAGGATGTCATTTCCAAGTTTGGTTTATAAAATAACTGTAGCTTCCATCTTGGTCTCTCTCTCTCTCATCACTCACTCCAGATGAAGCCAACTTCCCTTTTAGGGGTCAGCTCTACATAGAGATCCACACGGCAAGCACTGTGGGCTGTGATCTGCTAAAATCCACCTGAATGACCTTGGACATGGATCCCCCAGAAGCTGACTCTCCGAGTGAAACTGCTGCCCTGGCAGACAGCTTGAGTCAGAGGTGCTCAGCCAGGATACTATTCAGGTTTCTGAGAAACAGAAACCACGAGGTGACAAATATCTGTTGTTTTAAGCCGTTTAGTTTTAGGTAGTTTGTGATGCAGTGATAGATAATAAATAGTCAAACAGGTGTGATCATCTATGGGTCAGTCTGAATTTGCCTTTCTCTACTGCAAGGAGATCCAACCAGTCCATTCTGAAGGAGATTAGCCCTGGGATTTCTTTGGAAGGAATGATGATAAAGCTGAAACTCCAGTACTTTGGCCACCTCATGCGAAGAGTTGACTCATTGGAAAAGACTCTGATCCTGGGAGGGATTGGGGGCAGGAGAAGGGGACGACCGAGGATGAGATGGCTGGATGGCATCACGGACTCGATGGACGTGATTCTGAGTGAACTCTGGAAGTTGGTGATAGACAGGGAGGCCTGGCGTGCTGCAATTCATGGGGTCGCAAAGAGTCGGACACGACTGAGTGGCTGAACTGAACTGAACTGGTGAGTGGGCAGATACCATTGTATCCAGGCAAATATTCTTCATTAGATTAAGTAACCATTCTAAGGAACCCCTACGATGGCCTTTCAATCCTTTTCACACTGCATTTATAATTGTTTACTTATAAGCTTCACAATAAACTTGAATGTTTTATTTCTTTTCTTACTCCCAGTACTTCATTATCATAGTTAACATGCTGAGAATTGAGAATGCTAACTTTTTAAAATTTTATGACAACCCTATGAGAAAAAGTATTATATCATCATTTTGTAGATGCAAAACCAAGACAGAAAATAGTTAAGTTGTCTAAATTGACAGCTACATGTAATTGGAGGAGGCAGGATTTGAGCCCAGGAAGTGGGCTTCAGTGCATGCGTGCTCAGTAGCTTCACTTGTGTTCGACTCTTCAAGATGCTATGGATTGTAGCCCGCCAGGCTCCTCTCTTCATGGGGATTTTCCAGGGATGAATACTGGAGTGAGTTGCCATGCCCTCCTTCAGGAGATCTTCTCGACCCAGGGATCTAACTCGAGTCTCTTACATCCCCTGCATTGACTGGAGGGTTCTTTATCACTAGCGCCAACTGGGAAGCCCCCCATGGCTTCAGAGTTCTTAACAAGCATTTGTGTTTAAGTAAGGAAAGGAAACTGACCTGTGACTTCCGAGTACTGTCCCTGGGAGCTAGATACCTTTATTTATTTTTTGTTGGTGTCTATAGCATCCCACTCCAGTACTCTCGCCTGGAAAATCCCATGGACGGAGGAGCCTGGTGGGCTGCAGTCCATGGGGTCGCTGAGTCAGACATGACTGAGCGACTTCACTTTGACTTTTCACTTTCATGCATTGGAGGAGGAAATGGCAACCCACTCCGGTGTTCTTGCCTGGAGAATCCCAGGGATGGTGGAGCCCAGTGGGCTGCCATCTGTGGGGTCGCACAGAGTCGGACACGACTGAAGCGACTTAGCAGCAGCAGCAGCATAGCCCCTTGAGTATTATTTATTGTCAATATGCATGCGTGCTAAGTCACTTCAGTTGTGTCCAACTCTGTGAACCTATGGACTGTAACCTACCAGGCTTCTCTCTCCATAGGATTCTCCAGGGAAGAATACTGGAGTGTGTTGCCATTTCCTCCTACAGGGGATCTTCCTGACCCAGGGATCAAACCCATGTCTCTTATGTCTCCAGCCTTGGAAGATGGGTTATTTACTACTAGCACCATCTGGGAAGCCCTGTTATCAACATCGTACAGTCCAATTTTGTTGGGCCATTAGTATTTATTCTAGAAGCGTCCTATGCCCCTTTTCATTTTTCTGTTCATTTTGCTAAGCTCTTCACAGAAGGCTAGGCTTTCCTCTATCTTTTGGAGTTGTTTATATTTTAAGATACTCTCTTCACCAGGTATGTCAATATGTGAATTGCAAGCAAAGTCTCTCAGAGGCAAATTTTTGAACAGTTATCACTTTAAGGTATCAGATAACAGCAAACTTCTCTGTAAACAAGTCAGAAGGTCTCATAGCAAAAATCTTTAAGCTCATCATTTTATTGAAGACTCTCATGGGGCGTCTCTGGCTCTGGGTTGCCAAACTGAGATATATCAAATGCAGACTCTCATCACTTTGGTTGCTGAGGCCCAGACTCCAGAACAGATAATGTGGCTTCATGCCAGTTCTGTAGGAATGTGCCTGGAAAAGAATGATTACATTTAAAAAAAAAAAAAGAAAGAAATGGCATCCCTCACCCCCTACTGTGGCTTAATTTGGGTTGTGATGTAAAAGAGAAGCATGGAAGAAAATTTTCAATAAAAAAATTTGACTCACTGTCTATAATGTCATCTGGGCTTGGTTTGGCCTTGATGAATTCAGCACTCTAAAGGGTATGTCAACACAGTAAATTTTATGCCCTCAATAAAACTTGTGAGTGAGCTCAGTGAGAAATTCCAAGGTCTGGGAAGGCAATTAATGTTTGAAATATATATTGAGTTGTTTACAGCAACATTTTATGTGGCCACAGAGCTGTACCCCGGGATATCACGAGGGAAGAATTTCCCTAGGAAATGCGAGGTTTGCTTTTCAAATAACATTGACATGTCAGATTGCTCCCTGAATATAGAGGAATGTAACCACATCATGCCATTCTCCTTGTTTTTCATCCCACTGGCCTTAATCTCCTGGAGGGTGCTTGTTGTTAATGTCTTAGCAACTTAATTTCATTGGACCTTTTGTACTGCTGCTGCAGTTCTGTATGTGTGGGGAGTGTTTTCTTAACTGACTTGAGTTCAAGCCCCAGCCCTATCTCTTACTCAATGTGTGACCTTATATGAGTCATATTACCTCTCAATTTCACTTTCTGCTGTGAGAATTAAATAAAACAGTATAATATATATGTTAATTATAAGATACCAAGTTAATTATAACATGATTTATGATTTAGGAAATTACTATTCTTTGTGTAGGATCAACAAGCTCTTTCTGAGGATGGCATGCAGAATGAGAGAAGTCCTCAAAATAAAAGTTGTATGGATTAGTTGTGTCAATGCTGTGTGACAAACACCCTCAGAATCTCGTCGGTTTACAAGAGTACTTTTAAATTGTATATTATTTTATTTTATACATTTATGTATTTTTATTTATTCATTTGGCCCGTTGGTCTGTGGCTTGGCTGAGACAGCTCGGCTTTAGAATGCAAACTGAGTGTAGGTCTACTCTGCATGGATGATGATGATAGCAGGTGCAAGAAGGGTGATCAGAAGCACAGGATGCCTTTAAGTCCCAGGTCCTAAACTTGTGCATATTCGCTCACACTCCACTGGCCAAAGCAGTCTACCTTCAATGCAGCTAGGAAATATACTCCATTGACAGTGACCCGTTTCAAGAGAGAAGGGAGACTTGGGCAAATAGACTATCATCTACCAATGGAGAAGAAGTGGAAACAGTGAAAGGTTTTTATTTTCTTGGGCTCCAAAATCACTGCTGATGGTGACTGCAGCCATGAAATTAAAAGACACTTGCTCCTTGGAAGAAAAGCTATGACAAACCTAGACAGCTTTTTAAAAAGCAGAGACATCACTTTGCTGACAAATGTCCCATAGTCAAAGCTATGGTATTTCCAGTAGTCATGTATGATGTGAGAGTTGGACCATAAAGAAGGCTGAGCACTGAAGAATTGATGCTTTCAAATTGTGGTGCTGGAGAAGATTCTTGAGAGTCCCTTGCACAGCAAGGAGATCACACCAGTCAGTCCTAAAGGAAATCAACACTGAATATTGACTGGAAGGACTGATGCTGAAGCTGAAGCTCCAGTACTTTGGCCAGCTGACGTAAAGAGCCAACTCATTGGAAAAGACCCTGATGCTGGGAAATATTGAGGACAGGAGAAGAAACGGGTGACAGAGGATGAGATGGTTGGATGGCATCACCAACTCAATGGACATGAGTTTGAACAATCTCCAGGAGATAGCCTGGTGTGCTATCCATGGGGTCGCAATGAGTCAGACAGGACTTAGTGACTGAAAACAACAAAAAAGAAGTTAAGAATCTGAGGTCATTAATATAAACAAAAGACACCTAAGAAACATTTTGTTTTCTCTCTTTTATGTTAAAGCCTCAAATAATTTGAATTGACCTTCTATTCTATAATCCAAATAAGGATTGGGTTCCTCCCTTTCCTTGTATTTGATGAAATTATAAATTCTGTTTCCATCAATGACATTTTTTCTTTCAGGAAGTCATGTGCTTATTATTCAAGTTCTCTGAAAACTCTTTGGCTAACCGTGAAACGTTGATTTCATCAGTTTCATCTTTAAATGTCATGACCAGTCAAGAGAGTGAAAGAGTTAAATGTTCACTCCGTTAATCGAATCAAGGGACTCTACACTGTGCGTGAGACCAGGCATCAGGACAAAATCCAAGGTTTCAGCTCTGCCACCAAATCTGGACTGTGATGTTCTCTCAGGATAAGCTAGGAGAAAAGAAATGGGGAGGCTCCAGGGCAGATCATTTTATGATGCTGACTCTTCTCAGTAATCTCTCCATGCAGAAGTCATTGTCTAAATAAGCATTCTTTTCCAACTGCAATCTAGCCAACCATTTTGCCTAAAAGTTGGCAGATGTGACTTGCCCCAGGATGTGAACATCTTAAGGAGGATCTTCTAAATGTAGTGTTTAAAAAACCTATAACAATTATGCAGGGGTTTTTTAAAGTTCATATAACAATTTTGCTGCTTTTTGCTCATTAAATATTTCTGTCTTTCTCATTGTTGATCCAGTAATTTCACTTCTGAGGAAATAATCAGAGATAAGGAAAGAGGTTTATGTACCAAAATGTTCACTGGGACGCTTAAAAAAAAATTAAAGTGAAAAATTGGGCAGAACCTAAATGTGTAATAATAAGGGACTGATTGGGTAAATTATTGTAAATCTACTTAATGGACTATAATGCAGATGTTAAAGTAATGTTTTAAACAATTTAATGACTTGAGAACATTCTCATGATATAATATTAGATGAAATATGTAAAATAAGAAAACCATAATATTGTATAACCATCAATTCTTCAAAAATGCACACAATAATATTTTAAGGAAATTCAGAAAAATGTGAATAGTGGTTTCTCAAGATTGTGAGATTGTTAGCATTCTTCATTCACTTCATTATAATTTCCCATGTGTTCTGGTTTGGGCAACACACATTACATCTTAATTTTTTTTCATTTTTATCAAAGTAATACATGTACATGTTTAAAAAGCAAAAAATCTTAAAAGGCCAAGAGTGAAATAGATCAAGTCTATCTTCTCAGAAATTACTGTCAAATCATTTTCAGCTATTTCTTTGGGTATTTCCTTCCATATGTTTATTTAATATGCTTCTCTTTCTATTACTGAAATAATGAGTTTTTAGAAATTCCCTATTGGCTTCTGATTATGTTGGTTGAAGGTTTAGCTCTTTTCAGTAAACTTCGCCACTTTCTCTTCCCACACTTCATTGTCTCAATTTACTATGTTTCAATTTAATTATATCAAAATACTTGGTTAAATCAATAATAATATTTTTGTCACTATGTTGTTGTTGTTCAGTTGCTCGGTCGTGTCCGACTCTTTGTGACTCCATGGACTGCAGCACATCAAGTTTCCCTGTCCTTCACTGTCTCCTGGAGTTTGCCCTAACTCATGTCCACTGAGTCAATGATGCCATCCAACCATCTCATCCTCTGTCTTTCCCTTCTCCTTCTGTCTTCAATCTTTCCCAGCATCAGAGTCTTTTCCAATGAGTCGTTCTTTGCATCAGGTGGTCAAAGTATTGGAGCTTCAGCTTCAGCATCAGTTCTTTCAATGAATATTTAGGATTGGTTTTCTTTAGGATTGACTCATTTGATCTCTTTACCATCCAAGGGACTCTCAAGAGTCTTCTCCAGCAACACAATTCAAAAGCATCAATTCTTAGGTGCTCAACTTTCTTTATGGTCCAACTCTCACATCTGTACATGACTACTGGAAAAACCATGGCTTTGATTATAGGACATTTGTTGGCAAAGCGATGTCTCTGCTTTTTAATATACTATCTAGGTTTGTAATGGGTTTTCTTTCAAGGAGCAAGTGTCTTTTAATTTCATGGCTGCAGTCACCATCCACAGTGACTTTGGAGCCTGAGAAAATTAAGTCTGTCAGTGTTTCCATTTTTTCCCCATCTATTTGCTGGAAGTAATGGGACCAGATGCCATGATTTTTGTTTTTTGAATGTTGAGTTTTAAGCCAGCTTTTCCCCTCTCCTCTTTTACCGGCATCAAGAGGCTCTTTATTCCTCTTCACTTTCTGCCATTAAGGCGGTGTCATCTGCATATCTGAGGTTATTGATACATCTCCCAGCAAACTTGATTCCAGCTTGAGCTTCATCCAGCCCATTTGTCATTATGACTATGTAAATTTTGTTTATGACATACAAATTTAGTTTCCTCTGTATGTATTTCTCTTTTATTCTGACTTTCCCCACTACTCGGTTAATAGCAGTCAATGATTTTCCAAATATACAGACACAGTTGTCCACATTCTAAAGGTTCTGTCTTTTTTCCATGATGATCAGCATGTTCCTCATCACTCTCATTGGATGACTCACTCCTAAAGTCCATAGCTCAAGGTTCTGGGACTTACTATCCCTGGTCTGCCACTTTGGATTCCTCAGATCCTGTTTCTTTCTCTTCTTTTATTTCCTCTCTCCTTTTGGTGGAGTACATCCATCCAGTAGCTTCCCAAGAAAGAGTGCATTTTGGATTCATCTATGTCTAAAAATGTCTCTTGCAGAATTTTCTCTCAGACATTTGAAGAACTTTCCATCTCCTAGTACTCACTGTTGCTGTTTAGAAGTGATGAGTTTATAGGTCTTGAGTCATCAGGATGCAGGCTCAGTGGGACAGAGAGGAACAGAAGGACCCTGAGCAAGAGTCTAGCTGGAAGGAAGATGATGACTACACACAGAAGAACCATAGAAAGTCAGCAAATCGCAGAGTTAAGGATGAAAGAAACAGGCAGGGACTGCTATGAAGCAGGCAAGGAATGTAGCTCAGAGAAGCCAGCTCAGGGACGCTCCACAGTTCCCGCAGCCTGGGCTCAGAGTTCACACTGTTGCAGAAGCAGAAACTTCCAGGTGGCCGGACAGCTGAGGTGAACTCTGATCTGAAGAGCAGCTCTGGGCTCAGGTTTTTTACTCTTTGCTGGACACGGGCCTGTCTTCTGCTGGTCACTCCCAGAGGGAATTCAGAAGACTTTGGTGAAAC
Organism: Cephalophus harveyi; assembly: GCA_006410635.1. NCBI lineage: Eukaryota > Metazoa > Chordata > Mammalia > Artiodactyla > Bovidae > Cephalophus > Cephalophus harveyi. The sequence goes on along the minus strand of SJYT01001165.1, from coordinate 112,660 downwards.
TACTTCGGATACAGAGACAGGTAGAGCTCCTGGGAGCCAGGCAGAGGCTCGGAACTTGATCTTGATATTACAAAAGTACTCTACATCCCTCACTCTTTCCAGCAACCTTTCCTTGAATTCCATTTGGAGGAAAAAAAAAATACCACTAGCTTTAGACACAAGGCTTCCCGCAACTTTCAGATCAGAACCATCAGTGTCTGTAGGGAATAGTCAGCTCTGCAGGGTTGCTGATGGCAAGGGTTATACACACCCAGAAATCACCATTGTGATCTCCATTTAAACAGCAGTGCCCCCAGAACCTGTCCGTCTGGCCTAATTCTCACAGAGACATACAGGGGAGACAAACTTATAAATAGGTTTGGGTCTGAGGTCACATGTGGTTTTCATGCTGAAAGTGATTTTGGTGGAAAGGAAACAGCTTAAAACCTCCTGATGTTCTTTATTGTCTTCAAACAGCCTAAACCAGACAAGCAGGAAATACAAGCCCCTCTTTTAAAGCACTGACCTTCTTTCAAATTAGTTTCCCCAGAAGTTTAAACAAGGAATCAATGGGAAAAGAAAATGATTTGGGATCACCAGTGAATGGTGGGCAGTTTTTCAAAGCGTTTTATTGTCTTGCAAGAGTGGATACGCTTGACTGGAGCTGGCGGCTGTCTGCCAGGGAGGATTTCAAGCTCGAGAACTAAGCACTTCTCTTTTTCTAGGGTTTCATCCACACTAATGTGTATTTTTTTTTTTTTTTTGCCACAATCATTGCCACCCTTTATAAGATGATGTGATGATATAGTGTGACTTGCAATTAAGTTATTGGCCCACAGAAGAGACTTTTTGTTAACCAGTTCCAGCTTCTTTTGAGGATAAACCCAGGTACCAAGATAAAATGAAGGTAAATGAAGCAGCATTTCTTTGTTTCCTTAACGTTCTGCTCAGGTTTAAGGAGAGACTTTAGGAATACATTTTAATTTTATTGGGTCCTATTATGTGCTGAATTATTGAGAAGATTATCAAGGATTCCGAAGATGGTCTTAGATGCTGGAAACTTATGAGAGAGAGAGAATATAGCTAGAAGAAGAGTCTAGAAAATATTACCACTCATACTACTACCACCACCATTAATACTACTACTTTACTACTGTGAGTACCATGACCAGCATGACTGAGGTATTACTGCTGCCATTACTACTTTACTACTCTTTCTACTGTTGCTGCTGCTACTGCTGTTACTACTATTGATACTATTATCACTATTTACTATGATGACTGCCACCACCGTGATCACTATATTGCTATTATTATTACTATTTTGCCACTCTTACTACTGCTGCTGTTACTATTACTACTACCACGACTATTCATACCACTATTACTATTTCTAGTATTGCTACTTTACTACTGCGAGTGCTGGAAGCGCCGCCACCCTTGTGACTGCTATTATCGCTGCTATTACTATTATGTTACTTACTCCTGCAGCTATTATTGCTATTACTACCACTACTATTGATACTATCAGTACTGTTGCTCCTCCTCCTTCGCCTCCTCCTGCTACAGCTACTGCTACTGTTAGGACCCAAACAGGTGCCATAACAGGCTTCAGGGGGCCAAGGCAGGCCAAAATCTCCCTTGCAGAGGAGCTAAGTCATTGCCAGGAAGAAAAGGGCTAGTTTCAGCCTATCAGGAAGAGGGTGGAAATCTGCGCGAAAATTTAGCCAATTAGTAGATACCATAAAACCCTTGCAACCAATCCACCCTTACCAACTCCCTGTCTTTGTCTTAACTCTATAAATACTGGTGTAATTTAGGGCTCGGGGCTCTCATCAAGACTCCACTGCGCTGGATGAGATGGGAGCCCTAGCTCGAGCTAGCAATAAAACCCCTTTATGCTTTTGCATTGCTGTGGGTGTCTTATTCTCTCAGTTTTGGGGACTCGGACTTCGGGCATAACACTGCTACTACTGCTGTGACTACTAGCAACTGCCTTTTTATCTTCAGGGCCTTCTATGTGCATACCACTGGATATATCTGATGAAAATACTCACAAAAACCTACCAAGGTAAGGAATGTTGACTCCGCCTTACATAGGAAGATCCTGAGGCTCAAAGAGATTAAGGTAAATTGTTCAAGATCACCCAGAGTGAGTGGCAAAACTGGGGTTTGAAGCCAGATCTCTTTGACTCCCTTTATTAACCACGATGCCATACTTGAAAACACACACACACATAACACACACGTGCATATACACACACACACACACACAAGCAGTAACAGAAGAGTCTTCTGCCTGTTTTTTGTATTCTCACGAAAGAAGACAGGAACAGTGTGAAATTCCAAGGAGGTTCTTAGTTTAAGGTCCTGGCACAGGGAAACCCATCCCTTCAGAGCTCCCTAGCTGAGTCTCTCTCTTTCTCTCACACACACTCACACTCAGAAACGTGCATAGAGCATCTTTGACTGAGAACACAATTTCACTTAGCCGACCTGTTTTATTCTAAAAAGAAAATGAGCTAATGCCCTAGATTTCGGAGAAGACTGACAAGTCTCCGTTTATCTTTCCACTCACTGCTCTCATGCTAAACCTCAAACTCAAGTGGACAGTTTTTCTTCTTAATAGGCTTGGGGAAAGGAAACCTGGGGGCTCCCATCTGCTGTCCCCCTCCTCCTTCCCCATCCTGCTCTCAGTATTTGCACACAGTACATTTACTGCCAAGCAGAGTCCACAAAGGGAGGTCTGTTAATGATCCAGTTGATAAACATGCTGATGGAGCACCTAGTAACGATAGCTAATACCTACTGTGCTCTTACTGTGAACGCTTTACACACCTAACCTGTCCTTACCACAGTCTCAGAAGATCAGCACTCTGACAAAGGGAAAACAGTGAAAGCTCAGATGAACTTCTCCAAGGTCACTCAGCTCTGAGCAGTAGAATGATGACTTCACCATAGTGTGTGTGTGTGTGTGTGTGTGTGTGTGTGTGTGTGTGTGTCCGCATTCATTCAGTCATCTCTGACTTTTTGTGACCCCATGGATGGTAGCCTGCCAGGTTCCTCTGTCCATAGAATTTTCCAGGCAAGATACTGGAGCAGATGGCCATTTCCTTCTTCAAGGGATCTTCCAGATCCAGGGATCAAACTCATGTCCCTTTTGTCTACTGTATTGGCAGGTGGGTTCTTTATCAGCTGAGTCATCAGGGAAGCCTTCACCATATTATGCAAAATAATTATATTTTGGTGGGAATAGTTTTGTGAATGTATGGGAAAGGATATACAGATAAATGAGGTTCAACTCCTCCTCCTTTAAAGTTTCTTAAAACCTGATTATGATAGAAGAAGGGGACCTAAGTAACTAAAAGCTTGATCAGAGGACAAGAGTGGGCTAGAAGTGGGGGAGGAATATGAAACCGGGCCACTGAGTCTGGGCTGAATATGAAAGTAACCAACTTCTAGGCCCCAACACATGGGTCTAGGACCCAGCAGTGGGTCATAGTGTTGAGAAGCCACTGGGTTGAATCTGACCTGGGAGGTAGAGGCAGGCAGGCTAGAGGGTTAACTTACTGATTGCATGAAGCTGCTGCAGACAGAGTCTCAGGAGTCCATCGCCACACCTCACCCTAGGAGCTGTTTCTCTTCTGTGTGAAAGAAGTGTTTCCCATGCCCCTCTAGTAAAGGAGGAGTTGTGGGCAACACTCTTCGTCCCAGTGCCAAGGCCTTGGAGTCTCAGCCTTGGGAAGAGACAGTCCTTGGGAAGAAGGCATTCACAGGGGTCCAATGTGACACTTGTTCTGTGCTTGCCTTTTTCTAAAAAAACAAAAACAAAACACTTATAAGATGGTTCAGCAGATTTACTGTACAATGTAAGGCTGACACATAACATTCTTTTTTAAAGTAAATTATTATTATTATTATTTTACTGATGTATAGTTGATTTGCTGGGGCTTCCTAGGTAGTGTGTGTATATATATATATATGTTCTATTTTGCATTCTTTTCCCTTATAGGTTATTATGAAGTGTTGAATGTAGTCCCCCATGCTATATAGCAGGTCTTTGTTGGTTAACTGTTTCTATATGATAATGTGTATGTGTTAATCTCAAACTCCTAACTTTTCCCTGCTCCTTCCCCCTTTCCCCTTTGGTAACTGTAAATTTGTTTTCTATGTCTGTGGGTCTATTTCTGTTTTGTATAAAAGTTCGTTTGTAAGACTTGACAATCTTTTTGCTGTTTTGCAGTCACTAAGTCATGTCTGACTCTTTGCGACTCCACGGACTGCGGCATGATAGGCTTTCCTGTCCTTCACTGTCTCCCAGAGTTTGCTCAGATTCATGTCCATTGAGTCGGTGATGTCGTACTGTTCACTTAAAAATTTGCTAAGTAGGTAGATCTTATGTTCTGTGGTTGTACTGCTGCTGCTGCTGCTAAGTCGCTTCAGTCGTGTCCGACTCTGTGCAACCCCATAGACGGCAGCCCACCAGGCTCCGCCGTCCCTGGGATTCTCCAGGCAAGAACACTGGAGTGGGTTGCCATTTCCTTCTCCAATGTATGAAAATGAAAAGTGAAAATGAGGTAGCTCAATCGTGTCCGACTCTTCACGACCCCATACACTGTAGCCTACCAGGCTTTTCCATCCATGGGATTTTCCAGGCAAGAGTACTGGAGTGGGATGCCATCGCCTTCTCCGATGGTTGTACTACTAAAGAAAAAAATGTTTAATTGAATAGATAACTAGAAATAAGAGATAGGAGGGAACTTTTGGAGGTGATAGATGTCTGTGCTCTTTTGAGGTTTGAGTAAGAGTTAGTCCAGTCAAAAGGGAGAGTTGCATCCGACCAAAGAAACAGAAAGGATAACTCTTGTCTCCCATTGTTTCCACTATGTAGGGAATGGCACCCCCCCTTCCTCTCTTTTTTTGCCTACCTCCAGTGCCCCCACACCTACCTGCCCCGCCTTCTCTCTGCTTCAGGGCTCTCTGTGGGCGTGGAATGCTGATTTCATCCATCAGAGCAGGAGATCCTGTTTACTCAGGGGTGGGGACACCGTCTTTAAAACTCACACCTAAACTAAGTCAAATCAAGCTCTTTCTTGCAGCCTGATCACAGAAGGGCTGAGAGTTTAGGTCACTGAGTGTGAGGGCATCTTACAGCCATGGAGACGGTCTGAAAATCTGCGTGCTAGCTTCAGGCTTAGCTGGGAGGTGGGGGCTCCCAGCACATGCATCATCAGCCTCAGCCTCATGGGATCCCTGCGTGCAGGTCACCTGGCTGAGCCATTGATAACGTGGGGCTGGTGCTTTGACACTTATCTGCAAAGCTTCCATCTCTGGCTCCTCCAGGAACATTCTAGGGGTGGTGAAGCTTGCTGCTTGGCTGGCAAGGATTACTGTCCAGAGCATGTTAAAGTCTCACCTTCATTTTCAGCCATCCACCTGTTCTCAGCCCTATACCTTCACTTACTGTTTCTTCCTCTGAATTGTCATTTTCTGCAACCTGTGAGTCTAAATTCAATGTAACCTTCAAGGTTTAGCTCCTCTACCATTTCCTATTTTCCTGACTAAAAAAAAGGTTAGCAAGTACCCTCTTTAACGGCACTCTTTTGTAACTTCCTGTGTTCTTGTCAGCTCCTTGACTGGTCTGTGGGTTTTTTGAGAATAGATTGTATGCATCTGATTCATCCGTTTGTGTCCAGTGCTTAGTGAACTGCCAGGTAGTAATTAATTAAGTAAATAAAGATTTCGGAGTGCCTCCTGTGTACCAGAGGCTGTGTTAGATTCTGGGACTACATTGCCATAATCCCTGTCATAAGAAATGTATAGTCTAGTGGGAAAGACAGAATCAGACCAAGTGGAACTAACAATGGAAGTACTCAAGCCTTTGAAGCTGTTAATTAGGGGAGAGGGATAATGTTGGTGTAAAGAAACAGGACCCTTCCCAGAATAGACCCGCCTCACGTCCTCTGCCTGCTTTTTGTCTGTATAAAAGCTTAAGTCAAAGAATAAATTTAATGAGGAAAGTGAGAAAATGTGAAAAGAAAGGAAAACAGTCAAGCAAGACAAAATAATAATAGTTTAACTATTAAACAAAGTCAAGGACACTTTAGTTCTTTCTCAAGGGCTATAGATAATATTTTAAGTCATATCCCTGAACTCTTTTGCAGATACTGAAACCCACACCAGTGGGAAAAAGTTAATTGCCTGCTTCCCACAAGCACATAGACCACAAACCAGTTAGAGCCAGAAGGTTGATGATGCTGACTCCTGGTTACCTCACCACCAACCAATCAGAAGAGCATCCATGAGCTGACCATACCCTGCTCCTTGAACACTGTAAGACTCCTCACTACTCCCTCCAGGGTGGACACACAGTCTTAAGGGTATTATATTAGCCCACTGTGGCACCCTTTGCCTGGCAAAGCAATAAAGTTATTTATATTTCACCCAAAACTCTCTCTTTGAGGTTTAATCCGGCTCTGGTTTACAGAGGCTGAATTTCAGCAACATTGGGAGGGTTGGTGAATGCTGAGGATGATGTGATGTTAGAGCTGAGGTCTGCAGGCAGAGTGGCCCTGCCCAGGTGGCCACAGAAGGTAGAGGAGAGAGTGTGCAAAGATTCAGAGCAGCGGGATGTTAGTACAGCATATTGAAGGAAAGGAAAGTAAATAAAGACCAGTGTGGCCAGAACAGAGTGTGTTAGAGCCAGAGAGAGAAAGGGGAGGCTGGAGTAGACAGGGGCTGGAATTTGCGGGCCAGGGTCAAGAAGCTGGTCTATATCCCATGTGTTGGGAAAGACATTAGGAGCTCCTCCATTCGGGCAAGATGGAGAATTTTGTCCTCTGCACAGGAAACCTGGCCCTTGTCATCTGCCAAGAGTGTGTGCTGATGAAGTGGGTATCCTCACAAGTAAGGGATCCCTCTGTAATATAAGGATAATATGATATAAACAGAAAATTCAATGACGACGTCTTTCATCTATAGCCTGCCTTGAGGGAGGGAAAGGAAATGCAGTCTAGAATTGGAATGTCTTAATTTCCATAAGCAAATGTAGAGGAACTTCAGCGGGTCAGGACATCTTCAATGTTGTGCCCATTTTTATGATAATGAAGACAGTCTCAGCTGACTGAATCCTTGTCAATGAGTACAAGGTGCTCTGTCTGGCAGAGAAGGGAACTCACTTGCAGGACACTCTTATGGACTAATATCTCCAGACCAGCCATCCAGACATTTTATGAAGAATTTTTTGGTCTCACTTCTAATCTCAGATCAGTGGAGCAAGAAGAGGCTGAGAGAAAGAGTGGTACCAAGTGTGACCTTCCTGATTGGTGTTAGGTGACTAGTGTCACAGACACAAGAAAAGGAGGTGTGGAGACTAAATGGGTAAATTCAATGTCTGACTTATTTGGTTTGTCTGAAGGACACTCGGCTGGACTCCAGAAGGTAATTGGAAATATGGCCCTGAGCTTAAGAACACAGAAGATCAAGAAACGTGGAGGCAACGTCTTCTACGAAGCCGTTTTGTGTAAACTGTGCCCTTTCCCCTCTCATCCACGCTCTCCCAGCGCCACCCCTCAGACAACTCCAAGCGACACTTGCAGGCATTTTTTCCCTATGATCATGAAGAGAAAGTCAAGCAATCTAAACAAGAGTAATCCTAGCTGCTTCCACACGATGCTTTCCCCTCTTCCCTGACTATGTCATCAAGTGAAGCAGTGAATGATTTTTTCCACCATTAGGGTTCTGGTCTTAAATTCCAGTGTGTGTGTGTGTGTGTGTGTGTGCACGCGCGCACGCGCACGTGTGTGCATGCAAGTCTCACATTGATAAGCAATTCTCAGACACCAGCTGGGTGTCCTACAGTTTAAATCAATTCTGACACTATCTGTATCAGATCCCATAAAACTACCCCCCCAAGTCCGTGTCCCTCCTCCTGATGGCAGACAGAAGCCCCAGACTGTCACCTGTGCTTCTGATCAGCTGGCTCGAGATTGGGGCTTCCAAAGACTCCCTTGTTGGGTTTGTTTAATTTTCTAGAGTGACTCACAGAACTCAGGGAAATATTTTACTTATTAGACCACCAACTAATTCAGTTCAGTCACTCAGTCGTGTCTGACTCTTTGCGACCCCATGAATCGCAGCACGCCAGGCCTCCCTGTCCATCACCATCTCTCAGAGTTCACTCAGACTTGCGTCCATCGAGTCCGTGATGCCATCCAGCCATCTCATCCTCGGTCGTCCCCTTCTCCTCCTGCCCCCAATCCCTCCCAGCATCAGAGTCTTTTCCAATGAGTCAACTCTTCGCATGAGGTGGCCAAAGTACTGGA
>SJYT01001165.1:0-103948 GCA_006410635.1 Cephalophus harveyi | reverse complement strand
TCTTCCAAGGAGTAAGCGTCTTTTAATTTCATGGCTGCAGTCACCATCTGCAGTGATTTTGGAGCCCCAAAAAATAAAGTCTGACACTGTTTCCACTGTTTCCCCACCTATTTCCCATGAAGTGATGGGACCAGATGCCATGATCTTCGTTTTCTGAATGTTGAGCTTTAAGCCAACTTTTTCACTCCCCTCTTTCACTTTCATCAAGAAGCTCTTTAGTTCCTCTCCACTTTCTGCCATAAGGGTGGTGTCATCTGCATATCTGAGGTTATTGATATTTCTCCCGGCAATCTTGATTCCAGGTTGTGTTTCCTCCAGTCCAGCATTTCTCATTATGAAAGGTTATAACTCAGAAACAGCCAGATGGAAGAGATGCACAGGGTAAGGCATGGAGAGAGGGCACAGACGCTCCCTGCCCTCCTCAGGAGTATCACCCTATGTGTTCACCAACCTGGAAGCTCTTTGAACCTGGTCCTTTTCACTTCTCATGGAGGCTTAATTACTTAGGCTCTGCTGAGTCACTGAAAACCTGGCTCCACAGGAAACCAGCCTCCATCTTCAAGTAGTTTCCCCAAGTCACCTAATTAACATAATAAAAGACATCTTGATTACTCTGTATGTATGTGAAAGTCACCCAGTCATTTCCGACTCTTTGCAACCCCATGGACTATACAGTCCACGGAATTCTCCAGGCCAGAACACTGGAGTGGGTAGCCTTTCCCTTCTCCAGGGGATCTTCTCAACCCAGGGATCGAACCCAGGGTTCTCCCACATTGCAGGTGGGTTCTTCACCAGTTGAGCCACAGGGAAGCCCTTGATTATTCTTCTCTACCACATTTAGGATTTCAGGAGCTCTGTGCTTAAAATAGGCTTCCCAGGTGGTGCGAGTGGTAAAGAACTTTCCTGCCAATGCAGGAGATGTAAAAGATCCAGGTTCGATCCCTGGATCAGGAAGATCCCCTGGAAAAGGGCCTGGCAACCCACTCCAGTATTTTGTCTGGGGAATCCCATGGACAGAAGAGTCTGGCGGGCTATACAGTTCATGGGGTCACTAAGAGTCAGACACAACTGAAGTGACTTAGCACTCATGCATCTGTCTGAAACAGGGATGAAGGCCAAATATATGTATTTCTTAGTAGGAATCACAATATCATGCTCCCTGATTCATGGTTGATTTCAGTTTTCTTAACTTCTTAAAAGTTTCTGGTTGTTAACAGTTCATGAGACCTCCAACTGTTTCATTCATTCAATACTGTGTGCAAGTCACTGATGAAGAAGACACACAAAATCTTAACTTAGATCTTAAAGAGATGGAGACACACAATTAAACGAATAATAATAGACAATCATTCACGTTTGGATTTTTCATAAATATTATAACCAAGAAGTATGTCTCCCAGCCTGGAGGACATAGCCATCTGCTATGGATCGCCAGTGGCCTTGGCCTGCAGCGGCTTGAAACACGGTTTCAGTTCCCGGCCAGACACTGAAGTCTCGGTCACAGCGAGAGGGCCGAATCCTAGCCACTAGACCACCAGGGACTCAGGATCAGTGACAAGGCCCTGGCCTGTCAGCTGTGTGGAAATGAATTTCCACATAGAGATGGAAAGTAAAGTGTTTATTAGGAGGAAAAAGAGTACGTGTAGATTGACCCATGAGTATGCTGAGAGAGAGGAGCACCCTTGTGGCAGTTTGAGTCATATATATATATATATAGGGCGTTTCTTCCAGGTTTCCTCTGACCAATCAGTTTGCTTTGCCTGGTTCTGAGTCCATATTTGGTTTATCGTGGGGTCCTCCCTTATGCACATGTGCCTCTTTTAGCCAGGTGGATTCTGGCAGAGAGGCCTATGGGTAGCTGATGTCACTTACTATGGGGTGGCACTCCTGTTTTGACCTCCAAGAAGCTCTTCTGTGCATGGGTAGTTGGGAAGGTCTCCTTCACTTAAAGAAGGACGAATATGTGGCCTTTTACCTCTTATCTGGCAGGGCCCCGCCTCCTCCGTTATCCTGCTATTTTGGAGTTTCTGTCCACAGAGGAGGAACTGTTCAGCCTGGGGTCCATTTATCTCCTGCCTCAGTCTCAGTGCCTGGGTGGAGAGTGATGCCATTTTCTGAGAAGGGAAACTCAGGAGGAAGATCAAGCTTGGGTAGGGCTTTGGGGAGGCGAATAAAACTCAAAGGCATATGAAGCTCACCTTGGACTGAGCTCTGTTCTAAGTAGGTTACAAACGTTCACCTCCAGAAACCTCTGAAGGAAGGGACATGATTACCCCCACTTTACAGATGGAAGCCCAAGTCCAGGAGAGTTGAGTGACTTTTCTAAGGCCACACAACTTGTGAATGGCAGAGCCAGGATTTCAAACCCAGACTGGCTGGCTCCAGAATCCACACTCTACCATTTTAGACAATGCGGACTCTCATCAAACTTTATTTAGACATGTTCAGCTGAACATTCTGGTAGGACAAGTGAGTGGCAATTTGTTAAATAATTTCTTTAACGTGTAAACCAATCTGAGTTGGAATTTCTGTTACTGTTGGCAAAAGCATCCTAACACATAGAGACATGAATGATGATTTGAAATTGTAAAATTCAGGAGAGAGGGCTAGGCTGGTTGTTCAGTCTGGTGATACCTTTAAGTTCTACTTCTGGCAGTGTATTTTGGGCTCTCCCCTCCTCTCTAGCATACATGCCCAGTCACCAGTCGCGTCTGACTCTGCAACCCCATGGACCGTAGCCCGCCAGGCTCTTCTGTCCATGGGATTTTCCTAGGCAAGAATATTGGAGTGGGTTGCCGTGCCCTCCACCAGGGGATCTTCCCAACCCAGAGATCGAACACTCATCTGCATCTCCTACACTGCAGGTGGATTCTTTACTACTGAGCCACCAGGCAAGCACCCCCATTTTCTCAGGGGTTTCTAATCCTTATAGGGTTTGCATGGACTGTAATGTCTTCTGGGAGATAAGGACACACAACGGATATTTTTTCTTTTTAAAATTAAATCCAGAAAGAGTGTCTGTCTGCCATGTGGATAGCAGTATCCACTCACGTGTTCTGCCTTCATGTTCCCACCTGATACAGATACACATAAGCCCTAAGACCCTCAGAAATGACCTTGTTGCATATAAGCCAAGTTGGACATGGTGATGGCTGTGAAAACTGGCAAGTCTGAAGGGCAGAAAAAGCAAGTAGAGCGGAAACAGCTCTCTGAGAATCGGAGCTCAGGCTGCCTGCCTTGGGCATCTCACATCCCACTTGTCTTGTTGCAAACATTGCACCTCTACCTTGTTTGAGAATGACGAAGCCTGATTAAAACCCTTTAAATGGCTCTTGTTGACAAGATTTGCTAAAGAACATTTTAATGACTAAACAAAATTATGGTGCAATTTCACTTGATTAAAGACAAAACCCAAACCTGTGCAATTTCCAGTGCATGATGTTAAGGCAGTAACTGAAAAACATCTTTAAAGAATTGAGAGCCTGGATTCCACAGGAGAGAAGCATGACAGGGGTGTGGAAGCATTGTGTGTGGATTTGCTTCTTTTTATCATAGCCTCCTGGGTGGTTTTGTTTCCTTTGTCCTACTGGCTTTGCTTGTTCACAGTTGTCTAGATAGCCTGAAGGTGACCAAGAAAACCAGATTCTATTTGCAAGTAGCATGCTATTTTGAGATGCTTTCTGAACTTCACTCAATGCCAGACTTGTGATATGTGTTTGTCACTTTCTCGTTGAAATTCCTTCCATGGCTCCAGTCTGAAACTTCCTCCTCATATTGTTACCGAATCAGGTCTGGCTGCTGTTCACTCAAAAATTAGTACTTGAGTGAGACAGATGTTGGTAAAAAGGAATATTGCTTTTAATCAGAATGCCGATAATCTGGGGAGATGGTGGATTCAGTGTCACCCCAAAACCATCTCTGAAGATTCTGCTTAGCCAGAAAAGTTTTTAAAGGGAAATAATCACTGTGAATCATTGAGATGAAAGGGGTCAGAGTCATCACATTTGTTGACATCTCCCACTGTGTGCAGGCTTGTGGAAAGGCTTGTCGACTTCTGTCATTTTGCTATGTTTTATTTTTAACTTTTTATTTTGTATTGGGGTATAGCTGATTAACACTGTTGTGATAGTTTCAGGTGAACAGGAAAGGGATTCAGCCATACATGTACATGTACCCATTCTCTCCCAAACTCCATTTCCCTCCAGGCTACCACATAACACTCAGCAGAATTGCCCGTGCTACACAGTAGGTCCTTGTCGGCTATTCATTTTAAATACAGCAGTGTGTACATGTCCATTCCAAACCCCCTAATTATCTGTTCCTCCAAACCTCCCCCGCACTCCACGACCATGTTTGTTCTCTAAGTTTCTGAGTCTCTTTCTGTTTTATAAGTTCATTTGTATAATTTCTTTTCAGATTCCCCATATAAGAGATGTCATATAATATTTTTCCTTCTCTGTCTGACTTCGTTTTTTCAGTGTGACAATCTCTAGATCCATACATGGTGCAAATGGCATTATTTCATTTTTTTTAATGGCTGAGTAATATTCCATTGTATATATGTATCACATTTAGACGCTAGTTTGTTTGGGATCTTTCTGAAGGGGAAGCTAGGGAAGAGATCTAGTCATCTGTTCATTAAATGATTCTCCATTTCTCCTTCTTTTGTTTATGGAAAGAACCAACAGATTAAGCAAGGTATTGTGAGGCTGATATTTCTCCTGGCAATCTTGATCCAGTTTGTGATTCATCCAGCCCAGCATTTCACAAATAAGCAGGGTGACAATATACAGCCTTGACATACTCCTTTCCCAGTTTGGAAGCAGTCCATTGTTCCATGTCCAGTTCTGTTGCTTCTTGTCCTACATACATATTTCTCAGGAGGCAGGTAATGTGGTCTGGTATTCCCATCTCATTAAGAATATTCCACAGTTTGCTGTGATCCACACAAAGTCTTTAGCATAGTCAATGAAGCAGAAGTAGATGTTTTTGGGGGATTCCCTTGCTTTTTCTATGATCCAGCATATAATGGCAATTTGATCTCTGGTTCCTCTGCCTTTTCTAAATCCAGCTTATACATCTGGAAGTTACTGGTTAGCATATTGCAAAAGCCTAACTTGAAGGATTTTGAGCATAATCTTTCTGGCATGTGAAATGAGTGCAATTGTATGGTAATTTGAACATTCTTTGGCATTGTCTTTCTTTGGGATCAGAATGAAAACTGACATTTTCCAGTCTTGTGGCCACTAAGTTTTCCACATTTGCTGGCATAATGAGTGCAACACTTTTATAGCCAGCCCCATCTTTTAGGATTTGAAATAGCTCATCTGGAATTCCATCACTTTCACTAGCTTAGTTCATAGCAAAGCTTCCTAAGGCCCACTTGATTCCAAGATGTCTGGCTCTAGGTGACTGATAACATCATCATGGTTATCTGGGCCATTAAGAACTTTTTGTACATTTCTTCTGTGTATTCTTGCCACCTTTTCTTAATCGCTTCTTTTTCTGTTAGGTCCTTGCTGTTTTTGTCCTTTACTGTGCCTATCTTTGCATGAAATGTTCCCTTAGTATCTTCAGTTTTCTTGAAGTGATCTCTAGTCTTTTCCATTCTATTGTTTTCCTCTTGTTTATTTGCACTGTTCACTAAAGAAGTCTTTCTTATCTCTCCTTGCTATTCTCTGGGACTCTACTTTCAGTGGGGTATATCTTTCCCTTTATCCTTTGCCTTTTGCTTCTTTTCTTTTCTCAGCTATTTGTAAGGCCTCCTCAGATAACCACTTTGCCTTTTTGCATTTCTTTTTCCTGGGGATGGTTTTGGGCACCACAATGTTACAAACCTCCACCCACAGTAGCACTCTGTCTACCAGATTTAGTCTCTTGAATCTATTTGTCATCTCCACTGTATAATCATAAGGGATTTGGTTTAGGTCATATCTGAATGGCCTAGTGGTTTTCCCTACTGTCATCAATTTGAGCCTGAATTTTTCAGCAAAGTGCTGATGATGTGAGCCACAGTCAGCTCCTAGTCTTGTTTTTGCTGACTGTATAGAGCTTCTCCCTTTGGCTGCAAAGAATGTAATCAATCTTATTCTGGTACTAACCATCTGGTGATGTCAGTGTATAGAGTCATCTCTTGTGTTGTTGAAAGAGTGTTTGCTATGACCAGTGCATTCTCCTGGCAAAACTCTGTGTTAGCCTTTGTACTGCTTCATTTTGTGCTCCAAGGCCAAACTTGACTGTTATTCCACGTATCTCTTGACTTCCTACTTATGCATTCTAGTCCCCTATGATGAAACTATTCAATATTGGAAAAGGAGTACATCAAGGCTGTATATTGTCATTCCTGCTTATTTAACTTATATGCAGAGTTCAGTTCAGTTCAGTCGCTCAGTCGTGTCCGACTCTTTATGACCCCATGAATCGCAGCACGCCAGGCCTCCCTGTCCATCACCAACGCCCGGAGTTCACTCAGACTCACGTCCATAGAGTCAGTGATGCCATCCAGCCATCTCATCCTCTGTCGTCCCCTTCTCCTCCTGCCCCCAATCCCTCCCAGCATCAAAGTCTTTTCCAATGAGTCAACTCTTCGCATGAGGTGGCTAAAGTACTGGAGCTTCAGCTTTAGCATCATTTCTTCCAAAGAAATCCCAGGGCTGATCTCCCTCAGAATGGCTGGCTGGATCCAGACTGGCTGGATCTCCTTACAGTCCAAGGGACTCTCAAGAGTCAAGACTCTCAAGAGTCTTCTCCAAGAAAAGCATCAATTCTTTGGCACTCAGCTTTCTTCACAGTTCAACTCTCACATCCATATATGACCACAGGAAAAACCATAGCCTTGACTAGACGGACCTTAGTCATCAAAGTAATGTCTCTGCTTTGGAATATGCTATCTAGGTTGGTCATAACTTTTCTTCCAAGGAGTAAGCGTCTTTTAATTTCATGGCTGCAGTCACCATCTGCAGTGATTTTGGAGCCCCAAAAAATAAAGTCTGACACTGTTTCCACTGTTTCCCCATCTATTTCCCATGAAGTGATGGGACCGGATGCCATGATCTTCATTTTCTGAATGATGAGCTTTAAGCCAACTTTTTCACTCTCCTCTTTCACTTTCATCAAGAAGCTCTTTAGTTCCTCTTCACTTTCTGCCATAAGGGTGGTGTCATCTGCATATCTGAGGTTATTGCTATTTCTCCCGGCAATCTTGATTCCAGCTTGTGTTTCTTCCAGTCCAGCGTTTCTCATGATGTCCTCTGCATATAAGTTAAATAAGCAGGGTGACAATATACAGCCTTGACGGACTCCTTTTCCTATTTGAAACCAGTCTATTGTTCCATGTCCAGTTCTAACTGTTGCTTCCCGGCCTGCATATATCTCAAGAGGCAGGTCAGGTGGTCTGGTATTCCCATCTCTCTCAGAATTTTCCACAGTTTATTGTGATCCACACAGTCAAAGGCTTTTAGTCAATAAAGCAGAAGTAGATGTTTTTCTGGAACTCTCTTGCTTTTTCCATGATCCAGCGGATGTTGGCAATTTGATCTCTGGTTCCTCTGCCTTTTCTAAAACCAGCTTGAACATCAGGAAGTTCACGGTTCACGTATTGCTGAAGCCTGGCTTGGAGAATTTTGAGCATTACTTTACTAGCATGTGAGATGAGTGCAACTGTGCAGAGTACATCATGTTAAATGCCAGGCTGGATGAATCACAAGCTGGAATCAAGACTGCCAGGATAAATATCAACAATCTTAGATATGCAGATGATAATATTTTAATGGCAGAAAGTGAAGAGTTACTAAAGAGCCTCTTCATGAAGGTGAAAAAGAAGGGTGAAAAAGCTGGCTTAAATCTCAACATTCAAACAATGAAGATCATGGCATCCAGTTCTATCACTTCATGGCAAATAGATGGGGAAAAAGTGGAAACAGTGTCAGATTTCATTTTCATGGGCTTCAAAATTCCTGTGGATGGTGACTCCAGCCATGAAATTAAAAGACACTTTCTCCTTGGAAAAAAAGCTATGACAAACCTATACAAAGTATTAAAAAGCAGACATCATTTTGCCAACAAAGGTCTGTCTAATTAAAGCTATAGTTAAAAAAAAAAAAAAAAGCTATAGTTTTTCCAGTAGTCATGTATGGATGTGAAAGTTGGACCATAAAGAAGGCTTAGCACCGAAGAATTGATACTTTTAAACTGTGGTGCTGGAGAAGATTCTTGAGAGTTCCTTGGACAGCAAGGGGATCAAACCGTCAACCCTAAAAGAAATCAATCCTGAATATTCACTGGAAGGACTGATGCTGAAGCTGAAGCTTTAAAACTTTGGCTACTTAATGAGAAGAAGTGACTCATTGGAAAAGACTCAGATGCTAGGAAAGATTGAAGGCAGGAGAAGGGGGCAGCAGAGGATGAGACGGTTGAAGGCAGGAGAAGTGGGCAGCAGAGGATGAGATGGTTGGATGGCCTCACTGACTCAAGGGACAGGAGTCTGAGCAAACTCCAGAAGACAGTGAAGGTCAGGGAAGCCTGGCATGCTGCAGTCTGTGGGGTTAGAAAGGGCTGGACAAAACTTAGCAACTGAACAATTGTGAGGTCAAACATTTGAAAGGTTTGTTAGGGCCAGAAATGAGTAGAACGTGGGGCTGCCTAGTTTAAGGTTAATAACAAGACAACGAGGCCTCCTGCAGAGAGCTTTTTCCTTCCAAAAGCTGCTGATAATATCACCAATAGAACCAGTTGAGAAGACAGAGTGAGTTTATTGCTTATGGCTCTAATGAAGAACACCACCTTGCAAAGTGATAGCAATGTCCCTTCAGGGAAGGGAAAGTCACGATTTAATGGGCACTGGAGGTCTGATTTAAGATGGAATCTCTCAAAGAAGTGGCTTCGTTAGGATTGGTAAGGATCATGATGGAACCCTTCAGGGTTCGTGAACACACAAAAGTGTGGATTTTGAGGAAAAGGATTAAAAATCTCTAGAGTATAAACTCGGGGAAGGCAATGGCACCCCACCCCAGTACTCTTGCCTGGAAAATCCCATGGACGGAGGAGCCTGGTAGGCTGCAGTCCATGGGGTCGCTGGGAGTCGGACACGACTAAGCGACTTCACTTTCACTTTTCGCTTTCATGCATTGGAGAAGGAAATGGCAACCCACTCCAGTATTCTTGCCTGGAGAATCCCAGGGATGGGGGAGCCCAGTGGGCTGCCATCTACGGGGTCGCACAGAGTCGGACACGACTGAAGCGATTTAGCAGCAGCAGCAGCAACAGAATATAAACTGTCCATGTTTTCCACTGAAGAGCTGATGAGTCTTTTTCTCAAGTTTTTGTAATGAATGTCAGATCATTTGCCTGGGCGGGAAACTCCCAGAAACAAAGAAAGTCATGCTAATGAACTCAGAAGGAAAAACCAAAATCATGTTCATGTAGATAGGAAGAAGCTTTGGTTCCCAGAGTTCCAATCTGTGGGTAGATGATGTCCCTTCTCACTTTCCAATGTTGAAATTCAGGATACTTAACATGTTCTCAGGGTCCATGTGACCCACCCTTTTCTTACCTTTTCAATCTCCATCACATCTCACACTCGGCTTACACTATGCAGTTCAGCTCTACTGGCCTGCTATTAGTTCCTTGTTCTTCCTCACCTCAGGGCCTTTGCACATACTATATTCTCTGCCTGCAATACCCCTTTCCCTTGTATGTTTCGTTAGCTTCTCCTTATGGGGCTAAAATGTCACCTCTTCAGAGGAGCTCTGTCAATTCTGAGTCCAAGTTATGCTCCTCCAACTTTTTTGACATTTCTTACAATTTGGAAATTGAAAATACATTTATACACCTAACCTACCAAACATCATAGCTGAGCCTAGACTACCTGAAATGTATTCAGAACACTTACTACATTAGCCTACAGTTGGGCAAAGTCACCTAACACAAAGGTTATTTTAAAACAAAGTGCTGAATATCTCATATAATTTTTTGAATACTGTTACTGTTGTTTAGTTGTTAAGTCGTGTCTGACCCTTTTGCAACTCTAGGGACTGTAGTCTGCCAGGCTTCTCTGTCCGTGGGATTCTCCAGGAAAGAACAGTTGCCATGTCTTCCTCCCGGGGATTTTCCCAACCCAGGGATCAAGCCTGTGTCTCCTGCATTGGCAGATGGATTCTTTACCATCTGAACCACCTGGAAAGTCCACTGAACACTCAAAAGCAACATACCAGAATCACTCTCTGCGTGCAGAATGGCTTTAGGTATGGGTTGTTCACCCTTGGGATCTTGCAACTGACAGGAGCATATCCACAACTCATCTTCACAAGAGAGGATTGCATCATATATTGGTGGCCTGGGAAAAGATCAGAATTAAAAATTTGAAGTCATTTTTACTGAAGGTATACCATCACTGTTACATCATCATAATACTGAAAACTCCTAAGTTGAAGCATCACAGCTTGGGGACCATCTGTACGGAGGAGGAGTTGATGAGGTCAGGAGTACAAGAGGTGGATTAGAGGGGTACCAAGGCTGAGAGAGGCCTTCCCAGGTGGCTCAGTGGTAGAGAATCCACCTGGCAGTGTAGGAGATGCCAGAGACTTCGGCTCTATCCCCTGGGTCAGGAAGATCCCCTGGAGAAGGAAATGGCAACCCACTCCACTATGCTTGCCTGGAAAGTTCCATGGACAGAGGAGCCTGGCAGGCTGCAGTCCATGGGGTCACAAAGAGTTGGACATGATTGAGTGATTGAACGTGAGCATGAGAGGCAAAGACAGAGAGAGAATAGGCACAGACAGACCAGAAATCAGGATTTAAAGTGAGATTCCTTGATTTTTAAAGATAACCCCACTCAGTCGTGTCCAACTCTTTGCGACCCCATGGACTGTAGCCTACCAGGCCCCTCTGTCCATGGGATTTTCCAGGCAATAGTACTGGAATGGGGTGCCATTTCCTACTCCAGGGGATCTTCCCAACCCAGGGATCGAACCTGGGTCTCCAGCATTGTAGGCAGACACTTTACCGTCTGAGCCACCAGGGAAGTCCAGTAATTTAAAGAAATATTAATAAATACTGCACAACTAAAGGCAGTGGTTCCCTTCTGGCAGCCTCCCAGGGGATGATGGCAATGTCTCAAGACATTTGCACTTCTATCTACTAGGTGCCCCTAATACCCCTCTCCCCTATGGGGTCACACAGAGTCGGACACGACTGAAGCGACCTAGTAGATAGAAGCCAAGGATGTGGCTAAAATCCTTCAGTGTATGGGACAGCCCCCTAAAGAGAGCATTATCCAGTCCCAAATGTCAGTGATGCCCAAGTTGGGAAACCCTGAACCAAGGAGAAGGAGATTTATGCCCACGGATGGGGTCTGTTGATGTGGTCAGCAAATTTCTAAAAAGGAACAGATGGGCCAGAAGCTCAAGGATGACCCTCTTCCCTTCAGGTCTCCCCAAATGCCTTCCTGTTTCCTTTGTGCTTCAGCAGAAGTGATTTTCCACCACTTGGTTAACACTCCTCATTAAGTAATCACCACCCACAGGCCCTCATTTTAACGTCTGTAATCACCCCAAGTACAAAAGATGCTCTGTTCACCAGAGGCAGATGGAGATCAGTTATTACAAGGCTATTAGATTAAACTCAGGTGTCTTCCTTAGCTCATCTCCACAGGCCACATACTTCAGCTTGGTAGGCACTGAAGCCGCCTGTTCAGCCCTTCAGTCCAATGACTTCCTAGCCTGGTTCTCTAATTACTGCTGGTAGAACACAATTTCCAATTCTAACCCTAAATGTTTCCACTGATATTTTTTAAACAGCAGCAAAATCCACTCTTTTGCATACTGTATTCATAGCTGATTATATGAATCACATTGCAATACAACGAGATGAAAGATAAGTAATTTTGGATAGACCTTTGTTGTTAGGCAAGAGTATGTTTAGAGCAACTGCTTTTGGTTAGATAAATCAGACGTTGCAAACTCAAAGACACCCAGGCAGGTAATGAGAAGGCAGGAAGTAAGTCATGAAAACAGAGACTGGTGGAACCGGAGGGGGTCACCCAGGTTAGAAGGGACACTTGTCCCTCGTGTCCAGCCAATGCTACAGAATGGCAGTTGGGTCCAGTGTGGCAAGATCTTTTGATGCTTCAACAGAACTAGAAATCAGAGTTTTAAAATGACTTTGTCTTAAGAGACTCTGTAGGATTTCTCTGAAACCATTTATGTTGTCTAGATGTGGCTTGTGAGTTATCAGATGGTGATTGCTACTGAGATTCTTAGGAGCCATTTGCTTTCTGCATATAAGAGCAAATCTGTTCAGAAAGTTATAAATGGGCCAGGTTAAGAAGGAGGGGATGGTGGATTCTAGACTTGGAGGAAGAAATGGTTTTCCTACCCCTAAAGCAAAGCCTCATCAACCTCATCAGCATCATAACGGTCACTTGTGTGCTGGGCATCCTACTAAGATAAGACCTTATCAGGGTGACCTCATTTATTTTTTAGCCTTTAACTTTATATTGCAGTATAGCCAGTTAACAGTGTTGTGATGGTTTCAGGTGGGTAACAAAGGGACTCAGCCATACATGTACATGTGTCCATTCTCCCCCAAACTCACCTCACATCCAGGCTGCCATATAACATCGAGAAGAGTTGCATGTGTATATAGTAGGTCCCTGTTGGTTATCCACTTTAAATATAGCTGTATGTGCATGTCAATCCTCTTATTTGTTTTACCGCAGCCTAGGAAATATTACCTCCGATTTGAAGGTGAGAAGCCCAAGTCTCAAGAGAAGTAACTGCTCATGATCACGTGATACTAATGACTGCTCACTTGACAGTATTTGAGCCTGGGTCTATGTGTGCTTTTAATCCCTTGCTGTCTATTCGACCATAGATGTTTGGAATTGAGGATGAGGGTTTTTGAACTTCAGAAGGCATTTTTGTAGTTTTTGACCATATCCACTGCAGTCCATGGGGTCACAAAGAGTCGGACAAGACTGAGCGACATTCACGTCCATTCATTTCTGCAGGTCGAATGGAACAAAGTTAATTGGATGATCAAGTGAGAATTCTAGGTTCCTGAAATACAAGATGACAACAAAGACAAAGTTAACCAATTCATCATTTTCCTGTGGTGGTATGTTACTCGCTCAGTTGTGTCCGACTCTTACGACCCCATGACTGCAGCCTGCCAGGCTCCTCTGTTCATGGAATTCTCCAGGCAAGAATACTGGGGTGGGTAGCCATTCCCTTCTCGAGGGGTCAGACTGGGTCTCCTGCATTGCAGGCAGATTCTTTACCATCTGAGCCACCAGGGAAACATTATCATTTTCCTGAGCAGCACTCCATATATGCCTGAAGAAAACTGGTGTATAAATACCTCAGTTCCCTCACCATTCTCAGGTACCTATTTCTACACCATCACCCAGGCTTCCCAGCAGGACTGGGCTTTGGGTGTCAGTAGGGCTAACTTGTTTTCTACCTTGTGTTGGCTTATTTCCCTTTCCAATCTTACTACTTTCCTTGCTTTTATCTCTCAAATCAGCTATGCATGTATGAATCTTTGTCTTGAGGTCTGCTTCTGGGAGCACCCAAACTAAGTCTCAGGAGCACCTCAAATTCCTTTGATTTTGCAAAACTCAGATTATATTTCCTTCTGTTGGAACTAGGCATGTCACCAAGTGTTAGTTATTTGTATTTATTATATGAAGTCTTATGTGATCATCAGTTCAGTTCAGTTCAGTTTCTCAGTCGTGTCCAACTCTTTGCGACCCCATGAATCGGGGCACGCTAGGCATCCCTGTCCATCACTATCTCCCAGAGTTCACTCAGACTCACGTCCATTGAGTCAGTGATGCCATCCGGCCATCTCATCCTCTGTCATCCCCTTCTCCTCCTGCCCCCAATCCCTCCCAGCATCAGAGTCTTTTCCAATGAGTCAACTCTTCGCATGAGCGGGCCAAACTACTGGAGATTCAGCTTTAGCATCATTCCTTCCAAAGAACACCCAGGGCTGATCTCCTTTAGAATGGACTGGTTGGATCACTTGCAGTCCAAGGGACTCTCAAGAGTCTTCTGCAACATCACAGTTCAAAAGCATCAATTCTTTGGTGTTCAGCTTTCTTCACAGTCCAACTCTCATATCCATAATGACCACTGGAAAAACCATAGCCTTGACTAGACGGACCTTAGTCGGCAAAGTAATGTCTCTGCTGTTGAATATGCTATCTAGGTTGGTCATAACTTTTCTTCCAAGGAGTAAGCGTCTTTTAATTTCATGGCTGCAATCACCATCAGCAGTGATTTTGGAGCCCCCCAAAATAAAGTCTGACACTGTTTCCACTGTTTCCCCATCTATTTCCCATAAAGTGATGGGACCAAGATGCCATAATCTTCATTTTCTGAATGTTGAGCTTTAAGCCAACTTTTTCACTCTCCTCTCTCACTTTCATCAAGAGGCTTTTGAGTTCCTCTTCACTTTCTGCCATAAGGGTGGTGTCATCTGCATATCTGAGGTTATTGATATTTCTCCTGGNTTCACTTTGTGCCATAAGGGTGGTGTCATCTGCATATCTGAGGTTATTGATATTTCTCCTGGCAATCTTGATTCCAGCTTGTGCTTCTTTCAGCCCAGCGTTTCTCATGATGTACTCTGCATATAAGTTAAATAAGCAGGGTGACAATATACAGCCTTGACATATTCCTTTTCCTATTTAGAACCAGTCTGTTGCTCCATGTCCAGTTCTAACTGTTGCTTCCTGACCTGCATATAGGTTTAGTATGTGGCAAATACTGTATGTGCAGGTGTCTTTCCCACTCCTGTCATTAGGTCATGCTCCCAGGTCTGTCTACCTGTGCTACCTCTAGCCTTGTATCACCTGCACAGTAGAGATGATTGACATATGACATCATTGGCTAATCAGTCATTTTCTTTTCCCTTCCTCACTCTTTGGTTCTCCCACTTTTCTTACATGGCAGGTAGCCCCCTTCCTAGGAACTGTTCTATACTAAACAGAAGTTAATTTTCATGACTAAGCTATCCAAATTGCAGAGTAGTAGTGGAGTGGACTTCCCTGGTGGCTCAGAGGTTAAAGCGTCTGCCTGCAATGTGGGAGACCTGGGTTGGACCCCTGGGTCAGGAAGATCCCCTGGAGAAGGAAATGGCAACCCACTCCAGTATTCTTGCCTGGAGAATCCCATGAATGAAGGAGCCTGGTGGGCTATAGTCCACGGGGTCGTAGAATTGGACATGACTGAGTGACTTAACTAAGTAACTAACTAAGTGGAGTGGATAGCAATAACTGGGAAATTTTTCTCACATCATCTGCATTAATACCTTAAGCATTTCTTTGGGTCAAAAGTTGGTGCTGTTTTTATTCCAAAGACCTGGTGAGATTTCATTAATCACAGTGAAGAGTTCCAGGATCCCAGCTTTGAATCAATGTTGAATTCAACAAAAATGAGCAGTCAATTGTAACTTTTTTCAGTAAACTGATGCAATTTAGTGCTTATGGAATTTATCTGTCTGGCAGATCAGCAACTGAACATAATTTTAATTACACTTGTCACCCTCGGCCGCCTTCTTTCATTCTGTGCTGGTCTTATCAGAGTGGTGCTAGCTATGCTGCTGGATCTTGCTTCTCAAAAGCCAGAGTTAGCTTTCCTGTCATTTAGGGAGCTTTCTGACCCTTGAATTTCAGAGAGAAGCTCCCTTATTAATATTTGTTGTTGTTGTTTAGTTGCTGTTATATCTGACTCTTTTGTGACCCCAAGGACTGTAGCATACCACGCTCCTATGTCCATGGGATTTCCCAGGCAAGAATTCTGAAGTGGGTAACCATTTTTTCTCCAGGGGATCTTCCTGACTCAGGCATTGAACCCAAGTCTCCTGCATTGGAAGGCAGATTCTTTACAACTGAGACACCAGGGCAGCCCACTGTATTAATATAGAGACTTGATAGGAAATGCAATCTGTTAGGTCACTTGTCTAATGGAATCTTTCATAGACTTTCTGAAATAGCCAAGGATGCAAGTGTTAAAGTTAGCAAGGAATAGTATATTGATGTTTGCTAATTAGATCCAATAATGCCATGCAGCCTGCTATGGTTATGTGAATTTTACTACCTGTATTTGCATTGTGCTATAGAAGTATTTCCTGCTAATGATACTCAGTATATTTGGGGGGGAGGAGCCATCTTTTAAAAGAGCCAAATCAGTCGTGTTCTCCTTCATTTCTGTGAGGGCAGACAGAGCAAGGGACAGGGGACAAACATCACTTAGGATGACAGAGAATTGGCATTTTTTTCTCCTCTGTTATAATTAGGGTATTGAACGTGTCTGGGCGTTGTATTGCAGAAGAAAGGATGCCTTTCTCGTTGTGTTTGCTCCCCACTGGGAGCACTCTTTGATTCTCATTTTCTAGACTATTCTTCTAGGCACTGTCTGGTATGTGAGTCACATTTTTTTGTGTTGATTATTTCTGGGCACGTGTTGTCTGTTGCAGACATTAGAAGTACAGCAGCTGTTGGCCGATCACATCCTCCCCACAGGTCTGTCCCTAGTGCCTTTGGAACAATGGCTACTGAGGTTTCTCTTTAGGATGGCGCTACAGGGGCCTGTATCCCCTAACCAGAGCCCTCCTGCTCTCTGGTGGTGGCTGTTTGGGAATGAAGCCAGCTCTTCTGTTTTTATTGAGTTCTTCTCTTGGCACAACCAAAATAAGTCACCTCCTCCAGCTCAATGACCAAGCACTCTCAATGCTTGTGAGGAACTTGCTGTGTGTCAGGCAAGGTTCAAAGCACTCCGTGTATTAATTTATTTAACTTAATCCTCATCATCCGGGCTTCCCTCGTGGCTCAGAGGTTAAAGCGTCTGCCTCTGATGCGGGAGACCTGGGTTCGATCCCTGGGTCGGGAAGATCCCCTGGAGAAGGAAATGGCAATCCACTCCAGTATTCTTGCCTGGAGAATCCCATGGGCGGAGAAGCCTAGTAGGTTACAGTCCATGGGGTCGCAAAGAGTTGGACACGACTGAGCGACTTCACCTCACCTCACCTCACCTCATCATCCACCTATGCAGTGTGTATGTGTGTGTGTGTGTGTGTGTGTGTGTGTGTGTGTGTATGTGTATTAGTCACTCAGTTGTGTCCAGCTGTTTGAGACCCCATGGACTGTAGCCTGCCATGCTCCTCTGTCCATGGAATTTTCCAGGCTAGAATACAGGAGTGGGTAGCCATTTGCTTCTCCAGGGGATCTTCCTGACCCAGGGCTCAAACCCAGGTCTCCCGCATTGTGGCTTAGCTGGTAAAGAATTTGCCTGCAATGCGGGAGACCTGGCTTTTTCCCTGGGTCAAGAAGATCTCCTGGAGAAGGGAATGGCTACTAACTCCAGTATTCTGGCCTGGAGAATACAATAGATAATGTTATTAATTCCATTCTTTAGATAAAGAAATAGAGACATAGAGAGCATATGAAATGTCCAAGATCACAAAACCAGTAAGAGGCAGTTAGGACTCGAACTCAGACAGCTGGACTCCACAGACTGTGCTCTTAGCACTCTGTTATGCTGCCTGTCTTACTTGCTAAGTTTTGCTGTTCTGGAACCATGACCAATTTTCTAGAATGGGAGAAAAAAAAAGAAAATTCGGAGATAAAATTGTAACCAATTGATCCTTCACGTGAGAGCTGCAGACACAGTAGGTACATCCTCAGACAGTTGGCTGTGGAAAATTGTATCCATGGCTCACAGAGGGATGGAAGAGGTCCGGAGGAGAATGGAAGCCAATGCTGGCCTAATGATGTATGAGTATCACTTGCCTCTGATGTCTCTTCTGTATGGTGTACAGTATAGTGGATATCATATCCCTTCCTTAAAAAACTTTGAGAGATATAAGTTGATAATAATCCCTAATTTTTCATTTTAGGGTAATTGAGACTCACAGTAGTTAACCAAGTATATGTCTAGTTAGTGGCAAAGCTGTATTTTATGTTCTGGGTTTCTGACATCCACTTAATATTCTATGCTATCTTTCCTTCACTGGCTTTAAGGGAACTTAATAATATAGTTTATTCCAGTTATCTATTGCTATGTAACAGACCACTCTAATTTTGGTGGCATAAAATAACGACAAATCTCTTATTGTTTTTACTACTGAGGTTCCAGGGCTTGACTGGGCTCAGCTGGGTGGTTTGTGTGGAGTCCCTTGTGTGGTTGTCATCAGATGGTGACTGGGACTGGAGTCCTACTGAAAGCATTCTTGTGTGTTTGGCATCGATGCTGGCTGTCAGCTTCAGCTAGAATATCCACATGTATGCTTTGTTGAACTTCTCTTGTGCATTTCTTGGGCTCCCTCAGAACTTGGCAGCTGGATTCCAAGACCATGTAGGCAGAGAGAGAGAGAGGGAGGAAGGAAGAGAGAAAAGGAGGGAGGAAGAGAGAAAGGGAATGAGGAAGGGAAAGGGGAAGGGAGGGAGATTGGGAGGAAGAGAAAATGAGAAGCTCTATTACATTTTCTGACTTAGAAGTTGCAGATCATCACACCTCCCATAGGTTGACACAAAGCTCCAAGTGCAAGGAGAGGATCTCCCTATATGAGTTGTATCAAGATCATATAATAAGGAAGAACATATTTTGGCCATGTTTGGAAAATAGAATCTGCCACATAGCTTTTTCTAAGTTTGTTTTTGTTGTTTGGGGTATATATGTATTGCCTTCTAGAGGTGAAACTTCTACACTAAGCAAGCATCTCTATCAGCATAGATATTTCTCCTTAAACTCATCATTGATATCAGCTGTTTCCTCAGTGAGACATTTTGGGTAATAAAAAAATCAAGTATGCATCTCAAGCAATATGAACCAACTGAAAACATTTTCATCCCAAGCAAAGCATAACTAATTCAGATTAATTCAAGGAATGGTGAATATAACCAAAGAATTTGTAGTATAACTGTGTTCCATCTTGGTATTTTCTAAGTCACAGAGGGATGTAAGGTTAGGCCAGACCTACCTTAATAAATAAACATTTTTGACTACCATACTTACTATTTTTCATTTTTAGAATTATTTTTATTGATTATAAAATAGGTTATTTTTTAATCTATGAAACATATTAAACAGTAACAATATGAAACCACTAGTGTATCTACCAGCAACAGTAAGAAATAGATCATTGCCATTTACTTTGAAGTCACCTCCTATCATCCCTTCCCCTCCCCACTTCAAAGTAACCCGTGACTTCTGTGCTTACTGCCACATCAATTTTCTTTACAGCTTGGCACATATTTATATCCTTTAAAGATATTTAGTTTAGTTTTGCTTGCTTCCAAACATTTTCATAGTTTAGAAATATTCCTTCACAAAATATTATGTTCTCAAGATTTATCTATACTATTGTGTGTAGCTGGATTTTAATCACACTCATTGTTATGTGGTATTCAGTGTTATAAACAGTAATTTAGATGTTTAATGGACATGTCATTTTCCATTTTTTCTATCACAAATACTGCTAATATTAACATCCTTAGACGTCTCCAGGTATACATGTGCAAACATTTCCCAGGGCATTTACCTAGGAATGAAATCGTTGGTGTATAGCAAATGCTCAGATGACCTTTAAATCTACTGCTCTGGGCAACAATCCCTTAGAAGAAATGGGGTAGCCCTCATAGTCAACAAAAGAGTCTCAAACGCAGTACTTGGATGAAAGCTCAAAAATGACAGAATGATCTCTGTTTGTTTCCAAAGCAAACCATTCAATATCACAATAATACAAGTCTATGCCCCAACCAGTAATGCTGAAGAAGCTGAAGTTGAATGGTTCTATGAAGACATATAAGACATTCTAGAATTAACACCCCCAAAAGATGTCCTTTTCATTATAGGGGACTGGAATGTAAAAGTAGGAAGTCAAGAGATACCTGGAGTAACAGGCAAATTTGGCCTCGGAGTACAAAATGAAGAGGGCAAAGGCTAACAGAGTTTTGCAAGAGAATGCACTGGTCACAGCAAACCCCTTCTTCCAACAACATAAGAGAAGACTACACGTGGACATCACCAGATGGTCAATACTGAAATCAGATTAATTATATTCTTTGCAGCCAAAGATGGAGAAGCTCTATACAGTCAGCAAAAACAAGACCAGGAGCTGACTGTGGCTCAGATCATGAACTCCTCATTGCAAAATTCAGACTTAAACTGAAGAAAGTAGGGAAAACCACTAAGCCATTCAGGTATGACCTAAATCAAATCCCTTATGATTATATAGTGGAAGTGACAAATAGCTTCAAGAGATTAGATCTGATAGAGTGCCTGAAGAACTATGGATGGAGGTTTGTGACATTGTACAAGAGGCAATGATCAAGACCATCCTTGAGAAAAAGAAATGCAAAAAAGCAAAATGGTTGTCTGAGGAGGCCTTACAAATAGCCGAGAAAAGAAAAGAAGAGGATGCTTGGGGCTGGTGCACGGGGATGGTCCAGAGAGATGATATGGGGTGGGAGGTGGGAGGGGGATTCAGGATTGGAAGCTAATGTACACCCATGGTGGATTCATGTCAATGTATGGCAAAACCAATACGGTATTGTAAAGTAAAATAAAGTAAAATGAAGATATTAAGAAGAGGTGGCAAGAATACACAGAAGAACTGTACAAAAAAGATCTTCATGACCCAGATAACCATGACAGTGTGATCACTCACCTAGAACCAGATATCCTGGAATGCGAAGTCAAGTGGGTCTTAGGAAGCATCACTATGAACAAAGCCAGTGGAGGTGATGGAATTCTAGTTAAGCTATATCAAGTCCTCAAAGATGATGCTGTGAAAGTCCTGCACTCAAGATGCCAGCAAATTTGGAAAACTCAGCAGTGGCCATAGGATTGGAAAAGGTCTGTTTTCATTCCAATGCCAAAGAATATTTAAATTACTGCACAATTGTGGTCATTTCACACGCTAGCAAAATAATGCTCAAAATTCTCCAAGCCAGGCTTCAGTAGTACGTGAACTGTGAACTTTCAGATGTTCAAGCTGGCTTTAGAAAAGGCAGAGGAACCAGAGATCAATTTGCCAACATCCATTGGATCATCAAAAAAGCAAGAGAGTTCTAGAAAAACATCTATTTGACTATGCCAAAGCCTTTGACTGTGTGGATCAAAACAACCTGTAGAAAATTTTTAAAGAAATGGGAATACCTGACCACCTTACCTGCCTCCTGAGAAATCTGTACACAGGTCAAGAAGTAACAGTTAGAACTGGACATGAAACAACAGACTGGTTCCAATTTGGGAAGGGAGTATGTCAAGACTGTATATTGTCACCCTGCTTATTTAACTTACATTCAGAGTACATCATGCAAAATGCCAGGCTGGATGAAACACAAGTCAGAATCAAGAATGCTGGGAGAAATATCAATAATCTCAGATATGCAGATGATACCACCTTTATGGCAGAAAACAAAGAGGAACTAAAGAACCTCTTGATGAAAGTGAAAGAGGAGAGTTAAACAGTAAGCTTAAAACTCAACCTTCAGAAAACTAAGATCATGGCATCTGGTCCCATCACTTCATGGCAGATAGATGGAGAAACAATTGAAAAGGTGAGAGACTTTATTTTGGGGGCTCCAAAATCACTACAGATGGTGACTGCAGCCATGAAATTCAAAGATATTTGCTCCTTGGAATAAAAGCTATGATGAACCTAGACAGTGTATTAAAAAGCAGACATTACTTTGCCAACAAAGGTCCATCTAGTCAAAGCTTTGACTAAAAACTACTGACAAAAAACTACTGGTTTTTCCGGTAGTCATGTATGGATGTGAGCACTGGACCATAAAGAAAGCTGAGCGCTGAAGAATTGATGCTTTCGAACTGTGGTGTTGGAGAACACTCTTGAGAGCCCCTTGGACTGCAAGGAGATCCAACCAGTCAATCTTAAAGGAAATAAGTCCTGAATATTTATTGGAAAGACTGACGCTGAAGCTGAAATTCTAAAACTTTGGCCACCTGATGAGAAGAACTGACTCATTGGAAAAGACCCTGATGCTGGGAAAGATGAAGGCAAGAGGAGAAGGGGATGACAAAAAATGAGATGGTTGGATGGCATCACTGATTCAATGGGCCTGAGTTTGAGCAAGCTTTGGGAGTTGGTGATGGACAGGGAAGCCTGGCGTGCTGCAGTCCAAGGGGTTGCAAAGAGTCGGATACAACTGAGCGACTGAACTGACTGAACAAATGCTCACTTTCAAAATTATTAGAAATGTCAAATTGCCCAGTGATTGTTCTCTTTACATCTGTTCCATCACTATTTGAAAGTTCTTGTTCTATTTGTGGTCTTTTTTAAGCCTTTGTCAACCTGATGTGTATGAAGTGTTGTCTTATTGTGGTTTTCTTTGGTGTATATGAATATCTTTTTTTATATTTATCTTTCATTCTTGTTTTCTTATTCATTAAATTCCTGTTCAAGTCTTTTGTTGTTTTTTGTATTGTGAAGTGTCTTTTTCTTCTTTAGAGGAGTATTATTATTCTCTTCTGGACACTAATCTTTTTTCAGCTATGTGCTCCAAATAAATATTCGCTTTCCAGTTTGTAGGCTGCTTCTTTCAACTTTCTTGGTGGTGTCTTTTAATACAGAGAAACTGTTCATTTAATACTTAGAATTTTTAAATCTTTTCCTAATATAGGCATTTTTTGTGTCTTAACCTTAATAATCCTTCCCTACCTTAAGATTGGAAATACATTCTTTTACAGTTTCTTCTGTATGTTTTATCCTGTTTTCTTTGATATGTACGTGTTCAATATACTTGGATTGCCTTTTTTATTATTAAGTGCATGCACATTTAAGAAGACTGCTTTCCTGGGGATGTGAAGCTTATGTCACTGTATTTTGAATCTTTATTTTCCATAGTCCTTCTGCTTTAAACTTTGATAATTTAAGGACTCTGATGTCAAATATTTCAACAATTCTGATGCTACAGCTACATCAACTTTCTGAATTAGCATGAGCCTAGGGTTCCTTTTTTTATCCTTTCTTTGTCTTTTAGTCTTAGTTGTCTGTTAACAACCAATAGCTAGGTTTTATTTTTCATGTTGTGTTACAATCTTTATCTTAACTAAATCATTCTGCACACATATCAAACTAAATCATTTATGATAATTCCATTTCATTAATATTTCATGCTTTTTATTTTGCCTTTTCCAGGATTCTTTTTCTTTCCCCTTTGTCTTCTTTTGGATTAATTTTTTTTTTCTAATTCTATTTTTTAAATTTGGTCCATTATTTTTGAAGCTCGTCATGCCATTTCTATTCTTTTAGTGAGTAATCCAGAAATTTTGACATCGTACTTTATTTATCAGAGTCTGAAGTTGATTAGTATCTTTTTCTCACTCCTGGAGGTACTGGGAAGAACCTTAAGGTACTTCTGCTCTAAGTTACATCCTGTTGTTGGTATGTGCTTGAATTCTATATTCTTTGAACTTCTAAGATGTTATCATTGTTGTATACAGTTAATATTTATTGGTTTTACCCAGATATTTGCCTTTTTCTTTGCCTATTATTACTCTGAACTTTAGAAGTTCTGTCTGGGGTCAGTGTCCTCCTGTGTACAGAATATCCTTTGGAAATTCTTGTGATGAGGGTCTGTGGGTGGTGAAGAATCTAGTTTTTGTTTGTCTCACAATGTCTTTGTTTCCCTGTTATTATAAGAATAACCTAGACAAATAGCAATTATTAAAGATACAGAAAACATAGAGTCAGAGTGATGCTTTCACATAGTGAAAAACCTACAAGTCTAACAGAAGGGGAATGGTTTATGGTACAAATCCATCCATATGATAAATTATACAATCATAAATTGTCATGTTTTTAGAGATAATGCATGCTCACATAAATTAGTACACATGCTCACATAAATACCCTCAGACAAGAAGAAGAAAATATGGCAAACAGTTAAAATTCTTTGTTTCTCAGGTATTGAAGTGCTAGTGGCTCTGATCATCATTGCTATACTTTTCAATAGTGTATAAACTTCCTGCAAAAGCAAGTACAGATCTTCCTTGACTTACAGTGGGGTTATGTCCTCATAAACCCATCAGGTGTTGAAAATGCATTCAATACACCTAACCTATCAAACATCACAACTTAGCCAAGCTTACCTAAACATGCTCAGAATACTTACAGTAGCTTACAGTGGGACAGAGTCATCTAACACAAAGCGTGTTTTATAATAAAGTGTTGAACATTTCATGTAATTTATTGAATACGGACTTAAAGTGAAAAACACAGTGGTTGTAAGGGTGCAGAATGGTTGTAAGCATGTGGGTTGTTCACCCCCATGATCACGTGGCTGTGTGGGAGCTGTGCCCTCCAGCCACTGCCACGTGGTCACATGACTGAGTGGGAGGTTTCCAGCCACTCCCAGCATCACGAGAAGGTCTCATGCTGCAGATCACTTGCCCTGAAGAAGGTCAAAACTCAAAAGCTGAAGTATGGTTTCCACTGAATGTGCACTGCTTTCATACCCTCATAAAGTTGGAAAATCATTAAGTCAAACCATTATAAGGTGGGGACCATCTCCATAGCATTTATAATTAGGAACCAGTTATTTAGTTTAAAAATTACCCATAATCAAAATGATTTGCAAGAAGATTGGATCATTTACACTCACATTCCACCCCAGCAGTGTATGAGTAGCAATTATAATGTTTGCCAATTTGCCAATTTTAATGTTTGCCAATTTTTTAAGTATACTCTAGGTGTTTCATTGTTATTTCCATTTACATTATTTTATTAGTATTGAAGTAGAATGCTTTTGTGTCTGTGTGTTTATTGGCCATTTCAATTTCTTCTTTCACTAGAGCATTTGTTCATAACCCTTTGTCGATTTTTCAATTACATTCTTAATGGTTTTCTTATTGATTTGAAAGAACTCTTTATATATTAAGAATATTGACCCCGCCTTTTTTTCAGAATATTTTCCAACTTGTCTTTTAAATATCACTTGGTTGTTTTTAATATTTCATTTTAAAATGATTCAGATATACATTTTGAAAAAAGAGGAATAATTATAAATAAGGTGAAATATGCATTCAAAAAAGATTCCAACCTCATACACGGATAGTGGGAATATAAATTGATGCTGCCACTGTGGAAAACATTGTTGAGATTTCTCCAAACACTAAAACTAGAATTGCCACATGATCTAGCAATCCCACTCCTTGGTATAAATCCCCCCAAAACCAAAACCACAAATTTGAAAAGATATATGCACCCCAATGATCATAGCAGCATCATTTAAATACAGTTGCCAAGATACAGAAGCCATCTAAGGGTCGTCCATCAATGGATGAATGGATAAAGATGTGCGATGGAACGCTATGCAGCCATAAAAGAATGGAATCACCATCTGCAATAACATGGACCGTCTTGGGGACACTGCTCAGTGAAATAAGTCAGACGAAGACAATGCTATTTGATATCACTTACATGCAAAATCTGAAAATTACAACAGAATGTAACTAAAAAGAAGCAGACTCACAAGTATAGAGAAAAAGCTAGTGGCTACCAGTAGGGAGAGAAGGAAGAGTATTCTCTTAGAGTTTTTAACTGATAGGAAGATGGTGGTGATTTGTCTCATCATCTGCCTCTCTGTGGATGTACAGATCCACACATTATGGCTATATATTTAATAGACTATCATTATACCCTTCTATGGCAACCCACTCCAGTATTCTTGCCTGGAGAATCCCAGGGATGGGGGAGCCTAGTGGGCTGCCATCTTATGGGGTTGCACAGAGTCGGACACGACTGAAGCGACTTAGAGCAGAGAGAGAGAGTAGAGATACCCTTCTAAGGGTTATTCATGATCCCTATATGGTACCCTAGGGCTTCCCAGGTGGTCCAGAGATAAAGAATTCACCCGCCAATGCAGGAGTCACAGGAGACACGGGTTTGATCCTTGGGTCGGGAAGATCCCCTGGAGAAGGGAATGGCTACCCACTCCATATAGGGTACTTGCTATTGCCTATAGCAAGCCTTTTAATGAACATAAACCTTTTTTAGTAGTCAATTCTATTAACACTTTTGTAATTTCCTCTTTTGCTTTGATATATGCACAGTCCTTCTTTATTGATTTTGCAATAATTGGTACTGTTAATTGTTTTTACCTTAAGCTTTTAATCCACATGAAACTTACATTGATGTGTATCAGGAGGTGAGGCAACTTTTTTCTTTATTTTTCTACAAAAGTGATGATGCCATGGGTTGAGCAATTTCATTATGGTGTTCCTTAAGAGAAGGAGTTAATAGATTCTGTTTTCACAAAGTTGTATATTCTGTTTCTTGGTTCTGTCTAAAGATTCTTATTTTTTTTTTTAAAGTTATTAGAGTGAAGAAGTGTCTTACACAGTATTTGTTTATACATATATACATGTAGGTGTTGGGAATAACATAATGTAAAAATTTGATTCTAGTTTTCTCTTGTGATTTTTTAAATCCCTTGGAATTTGACTCAGAAAAGAAACAAGAATGGCAGCCTGAACCTCCCTCCATGAGTCCCAGCAGCAGCTGTGTATTAAGCTTTTTCCCAAGTCAAGCTTCCACTGTGAAAAAGACAGTCTTTTCTCACTCCAGTCAGTAATGCTGGCTAGGAGAACTGGGGAGGGACACTGTGTCTGCCATAGTATGGTTTCTGGCCTGATGTACTTCCCAGAGTTGGCAAGAGGAGGCCCAGCTGTCCTACACTCCTGATATGCCTGACTACACACAATTGGTTTAAATCTTGGACCCAGAACCGAGCCCCCTTATTCTTGGGAGACAGACTCATAGTACTGTCTACATGGGGCCACGTTGTGCTGGTACTTCTGAGTCTTTTGTTCTCTTAAAATACTTCAAATGGCTTGGGTCCCAGGCTGCCTCATTGGGTTCTTGAACAAGCTTTCTTTGACCTAAAACTTTTAATGCTAAGTTTGGTTTCCTTCCAGAATTCTAGAAAAACACACCAGACCCCTTTGGTCAGAACGATGTGAGAACTAGGCACCTCCTTCCTGTTACAGTCGGTAGACACTAGTGGGTATTGACTTGACCTACCTGATTTTCCCAGGGTTTTATAATCGGAGGTCTGCCTTTTGATATGAGTCTGTTTTCCACTGATTACTAAGTCTGGTTATTTTGGACGTACATTTGAATTTGAACTTAAGACTGCTTATTAGTTCTTTGACTCCTCACTTGTGAAGGGTCCTAAGTAAACAAGCCCAAGAGTGAGCCGTCTGGTGATGCCAAGCCCCACCACGTGCTGCGCTCTTGCTTGAAGCCTTGTGGGGCCTTCATGTACTCTTCACGGCAGACTGTGAAGTGGAAACCCAGTTCTAATGGTGTCCACATGGTGCTGTCTCAGAGGTCATGGAAGAGCACAACAGCTCCTTAGTGATGCTCATGTCTGTCGAGGACCCAAGGACAGATGCACAGGTGCTGGTCAGTGGTCTGTTGGTGCAAAGCAGAGTGGCCCTGTGACAGAGGGTCATCTGTGTCCTGAGTCCACACCCTCCCGTGCCCCAGCTTCCCTCCATTTCAGCAGCAGTAAGGTCTGCCTGGACTGTAGCCGTTTCACCCAGAGCATCCTTCAGACTCCAGATCTTGGGTCCAGGGTGTGGATGCTGTGACTCCTTCTGTCCACACCACCCTGACCCAGTGGGATTCCCTTCAAAGCGTGTGTTGTCAGGTTCAGCATCATGTCCTCTGGTGACTGGGGCCTTCTGAAATGCTCTCCTGACCTGGTGGCATGAAAGAACAGTCCCACCATATGTTTCCTTCTCCCCGCCCCCTGTGTCCAGAGGTGTGGACCACACTTATGGCCCAGAATTGATCTGGCCACTCGTGGGTGTGTGACTGTGGGAAGGTGGGATGGGACCCTGCCCCTCTGTGGTCTGTGATGTTCACATGTGTGCACACAGCTAAGCAGACCCCATTAGCCTTCCCCATTAAGACTCGGCAGGGAGGAGACAGTATCAGAGCATAACGATCCCCTAGGGCTCCGACTGGTCCTTCCTGCAGGTCTCTGGGCTCCTTGAGACTTCCGTTAGGAGAGCAGGCTCTCAGGAGGGAGAGGGGCTCTGATGTGAATGTGAGCATTACTGACCCCAGCATCAAATTCCTTGCCCTGCTCTCCATAAAGCACAGTGATGTCTCTTTCCCAAGACAAATGTGATAACCACATTACAAACCCTTCTTCACAGCTGCTTAAGCAACCTCTTGGTGGAAGTGGAATAATGAGTCTTTCAGAATTGACTTTTACCCCCAAAGACTTTTTGCATCAGCCCCAGACTTATTTCCCAGGATCAGAATCATCCATCTTGGGGAAGACGCCTCAAAACGATTTGGCCTTTGCCTGTTCCCCCTGCCAAGCTATCTTGGGGAGACCCTTGCTGCCTCTAGAATAACTCCTGTCAGAGAAATGGATGGTTTCCGACAGAGTCCTTGGGGTTTTTCGTATACACAGGACTTAAAAAGAAAACAAACTAAATAAAAGATGATGTATCCTGAGCCCTTAGGGAATTTCTTCCTGTCAGGATTTTTATATCCTTTGAGATAGAAAATTGGATTAATGAGTCTTAGCTATGTACATATTTCATTATGGGCAGTAAGCTCAAGCGTATTGACACAGAAAGTCCCCTTTTCAGTAGAGCTCAGGGACCTGAGTCTCTCTCACCTCTCTCTCTAGCTTGGGCACTTATAATCTGGATACTGTAGGCTTCCCTAGCTGGTAAATTATGTCAGAGGCCACATTTCCAATAAGACCCCAAACACTGATGCCCTGAGACCCATACCCATGGACTGGAAGGAGTGTCTTTAGGCCAGACCACAGTTGGGGACCATTTGGCCAAGGAAAACTGGGTACAATAAGGAAGCCATATAATCAGAGCCATCATTCCCACCCCACTGCATGCTGTGCCACTGGATCCAGCCACCATTGTCTCAGCCTGCTGATCTCTGAGGTTTAAGCAGGCTTGTTGATGTAGCTCAAAAAAAAGTATACATTTGGTGATAACACTAGTGGTAACAGCAGCAACACTGAAAAATAAAAAAAATTTCTCGCATGAGAAAATATTTTGACTTGAGATGATGTGTACAGGTGCAGGTGTCCCATGTCTAAAAGAAATAAGAATATTTCATCTTCTTTTACTTATATATGAAAGTATGGGGGACATGTAGAAGAAAAAGTTCACTGCTGCTGCTGCTAAGTCGGTTCAGTCGTGTCCGACTCTGTGCGACCAGACAGACGGCAGCCTACCAGGCTCCCCCGTCCCTGGGATTCTCCAGGCAAGAACACTGGAGTGGGTTGCCATTTCCTTCTCCAATGCATGAAAGTGAAAAGTGAAAGTGAAGTCGCTCAGTCATGTCTGACCCTGTGCCACCCCATGGACCGCAGCCTACCAGGCTCCTCCATCCATGGGATTCTCCAGGCAAGAGTACTGGAGTGGGTTGCCATTGTGTCACAGTTATTAGACAAAGGAAATTCCTGGGAGAGGGAGGTTGTATTTGAACTCTGAGTAGGTTATAGAGATGAGTAAATTGCAATTGTAGGCAGACATTTTCCAGACTGTGTTTCTCAGAGCCCATAGATATTAATTATGTCCTATATGCAAAAAATAAGTGTTCTGTGGCCATAAAAATTGAAGAACCCCTAGGCAAAATTTACATAAACTCTCAATTTTTAAAAAGTTTTATTGGAGTATAGTTGATTTACAGTGTTCTGTTAGTTTCAGTGTACAGCAAAGTGAATCAGTAATACATATACATATAAATGTATTCCCTGGTAGCTCAGACGGTAAAAGCATCAGCATACAATGCGTGAGGCCTGGGTTCAATCCCTGGATTGTGAAGATCCCCTGGAGAGGGAAATAGCAACCCATTCCAGTATCTTGCCTGGAAAATTCCATGGATGGAGGAGCCTGGCAGGCTACAGTCCATGGGGTCGGAAAGAATCGGACACGATTGAGCGACTTCACTTCTTCATAGATGTATCCAATCTGTTTTAGATTATTTTCCCATATAGGCCGTAGGAGAGTACTGAGTAGAGCTCCATATGCTATACAGTAGGTCCTTGTTGGTTATCTGTTTTAAATGTAGTAGTGTTTATATCAATCCCAATCCCCCAATTTATCCACCCCCCCCCACTTCCCCCTGGGAACCATAAGTTTACTTTCTGTCTCTGTCTGTTTTGTAGATAAGTTCATTTGTACCTTTTTTTTTTTTTTTTTTAGATTCTACATGTAAGCAATATCATATGATATTTGTCTTTCTCTGTCTCACTTCACTCAGTATGACAGTCTCTAGGTCCATCTGTGCTGCTGCAAATGGCATTATTTCAGTTGTATTAATGGCTGAGTAATATTCCATTGTATATATGTGCCACAACTTCTTTATCCATTTCTCTGGAATGGACATTTAGGTTTGCTTCCATGTCCTGGATCCTGTAAACAGTGTTGCAGTGAACATTGGGGTGCATGTATCCCTTTGAACCATGGTTTTCTTAGGATATATGCCCAGGAGTGGGATTGCTGAATCATATGGTAACTTTATTTTTAGGTCTTTAAGAAATCTCTAGACTGTTCTCCATAGTTGCTATTTCAATTTATAGTCCCACTAACAGTGTAGAACAGTTTCCTTTTCTCCACACCCTCTCCAACATTTATTGTTTGTAGATTTTTTGATGATGGCCATTTTGACAGGTGTGAGGTAACACCTCATTGTTGTTTTGATTTGCATTTCTCTAATAATCAGGCTTTCCTGGTGGCTTGATGGTAAAGAATATGTCTGCCAATGTACGAGACACGGGTTCAGTCCCTGGGTTGGGTATATCCCCTGGAGAAGGAAATGGCAACTCATTCCAGTATTCTTACCTAGGAAATCCCATAGGCAGGGGAGCCTGGTGGGCTACAGTCCATGGGGTTGTAAAGAGTCAGACATGATTTTGTGACTGAACAACAACAACAATAATGATAATTAGTGACTCTGAACATCTTTTAAGTGCTTTTTAGCAGCCTTTATGTCTTCTTTGGAGAAATGTCTATTTAGATATTCTGCCTATTTTTTGATTGGGTTGTTTTTTTGATATTGAGCTGCATGAGCTATTTGTATATTTTGGAGATTAATCTCTCATTGGTTGATCTTTTGGAAATATTTTTTCCCGTTCCATGTGTTGTCTTTTCATTTTGTTCATGGCTTCATTTGTTGGGTGTGAGTTGCTCAGTCATGTCTGACTCTTTGTGACTCCATGGACTATAGTCCACCAGACTCCTCTGTCCCTGGGGTTTCCCATGCAAGAATACTGGAGTGGGTTACCATTTCCTTCTCCATGGGATTTTGGAATAGGATCAATCCAGGGATTGAACCTGTATCTCCTCGTCTCCTGTGTTGGCAGGATGATTCTTTATCACTGTGCCACCTGGGAAGCCCTTTCCTTTGTTGTGCAAAAGCTTTTAGGTTTAACTAGGTCCCATTAGTTTATTTTTGGTTTTATTTTCATTACTTTAGGAGGTGGATTTTAAAAGATCTTGCTGGGATTTATATCAAGGAGTGTTCTACCTATGTTTTTTCTTTTTATAGTTTCCAGCCTTATATTTAGGTCTTTAATCCATCTTAAGTTTTTTTTTTTTTTTTTAAATGTGTGGTCTTAGGAAGTATTCTACTTTTCATTCTTTTACATACTATTCATTCTTTCACATATAGTTGTCTAGTTTTTCCAGCACCACTCATTGAAGAGACTATCTTTTCTCCATACTATATTCTTGCCTTAGTCATAGATTGGTTCCCCATAAGTGCATGAGCTCATCTCTGGACTTTCCTGTTCCATTGATCTATAGTTCTGTTTTTGTGCCAGTACCATACTGCTTTGATGACAGTAGCTTTGTAGTATAGTATGCAGTCAGGAACCCTGATTCTTCCTGCATCTTAACATGAGACTCTGCACTTCAAGTCATGAAAGATAAGAAGAATGTTTACCAAATGAATTTATCTATGAAACTCTTGAAATACTCTTGAAATATCTGTGCACTCCAAACTCTGGTAAATGCCGTTCTGGTTTCCAGCAATCTTTTCTGAGTAGGAACCCTGATTCTTCCTGCATCTTAACATGAGACTCTGCACTTCAAGTCATGAAAGATAAGAAGAATGTTTACCAAATGAATTTATCTATGAAACTCTTGAAATACTCTTGAAATATCTGTGCACTCCAAACTCTGGTAAATGCCGTTCTGGTTTCCAGCAATCTTTTCTGAGCCTTCAGTTCAGTTCAGTCGCTCAGTCGTGTCCGACTCCTTGCGACCCCATGAATCGCAGCACGCCAGGCCTCCCTGTTCATCACCAACTCCCGGAGTTCACTCAGACTCACGTCCATTGAGTCCGTGATGCCATCCAGCCGTCTCATCCTTGGTCGTCCTCTTCTCCTCCTGCCCCCAATCCCTCCCAGCATCAGAGTCTTTTCCAATGAGTCAACTCTTTGCATGAGGTGGCCAAAGTACTGGAGTTTCAGCTTCAGCATTATTCCTTCCAAAGAAATCCCAGGGCTTAGTGGACTGTTTTTATCTTAGGCCTACAAGACATTTTAAACATCACGAAATAATGGGTATTTGTTAATTGTTAACAGTTAGACAACATCAACAGGCAAAAGATAGAAACACAATAGAGAATCCTCCCATATAATAGACTTACTTGTAGCCTTTTATTTTATATTTTCCCACTTCTGACTCTGCTTGTGTCTCCATCTGTCTCTCTCATTCACTACATGTCCACACTATGTATTTTGTGTTACAAAAGTGGGATCAATCCTTTTAATATAAACATTTTATATGTCATAATATCCTTCTTGTCATACTTTTCAATGGCTTCTAGGTTTTCTAGCATATTTGTGAACCACAATTTAATCCTTATTATTGGACATTTGTTTCTAGGTTTTGTGTGTGTGTGTAGACCATTATAGTTTTTTGTAAGAATAAAACTAAATCTTTGTAGCCATCTGTGCTTGCTTTACTTAAGTCTCTTATAAAATTTGTTAAAGGGTCATAATTTTCAGTGTGCATTCTTTATCCTGAGACAGAATTCTAATTAGGACCAACTCTTGGGTCATCAATACCATGTCTCTAATGATTAGACTAATTCTTTTGCAGCCTGGCTAGGAGTACAGGACCAGAGTCAGACAGCCTTGATGCAGTCCCTGCCCCTGC
The DNA here is from genome assembly GCA_006410635.1 of Cephalophus harveyi. Lineage (NCBI taxonomy): Eukaryota > Metazoa > Chordata > Mammalia > Artiodactyla > Bovidae > Cephalophus > Cephalophus harveyi. Next base: position 70,763 of record SJYT01001165.1, on the reverse strand, counting down.
TGCTTAATAGGTCTCTGAATTTAAGTGGCTGATGTAACTTCTCCAAGCCTCAGTCTCCACAGCTATAAAATTATAATGATAATAGTAACTTCCTCAAAGAATTCTTGTGAGCATTTACAAGTCTATCATCTGGAATGGGGGTGGAGGGTGTGTGTGTTTGGGAGGATGCTGGGATGGAAGGCAGGGTGGGAGGAGGAAAACTGGGTACCAGAGACCCACCGTGACTTCTGCTTGCTCAGGGTGCTCCTGCCTCCACTCCTCCTCCTTTTCCAGCAATGGGGACCTCTTCTCAAGTGGTACAAATGCAGCACACAGCGGGACGCACATGGCAGTGGCTGTGACCTGAACGCGACTGCTGGTTCTGCCCTCTTTTAGCTTGACCTGCAATGCAATGTAACTTCCTTCTGGTTCACAGCCTTGCAAATGGATATTAATGAAACTTCCTGCCTTGTTGAGCTGGGATGATGATTCAGTGAGATACAATTTGCATGTATAGCACCTGTCATATCATGAGCACTCAGTGGCAGCCAGAAAAGAAGTCACTTAACCTCCCTAACCTATTTCTATCAGTAAAAGAGGAGTAACAGTAATGATTTTGATGAGTTATTACCAGGATTAACTGAAGGCAAACCGCTAGCATGGTTCTTGACAATAGTAGATATTTAATATATGGCAGCTCTTAGAACATATTATTATTAGTGGGGTTAGTATTGATGACAGTAATGCAGCTGAGCTGCCCTGATGCCCCCTCTCTTATAGTCAATGACGGGCCATTCGGGCCTTGCAAGTGGGTCCCTTGGATGAAGTGCCTGTGGACACGCAGCACCTCCACTTTGGTCTGCAGGTTGGAAACCCTCATGTTCAGACACACTGACCTGCCCTGTCCAAAAGTTCTGAAATCCAGTGTTGACTTGTAAGATTGCCCTTTGTGGAGTAATATTTACAATTAAATTTTCAGTGCAATTAATTACTGATGAAATACTTGAAGGGACTTAGGCAACAAGTCTTAGTGGAGAGTAGAAAAGATAATGGATTTAAGGCATGCTTTAACTACTGCAATTGTTTTTGAGCTAAAGGTACATCTAGAATTCTTTCTCTAAGCTCAAGGAGAAAAACATATGCTGGGAAATTGTGTGAAACGTGAGGAGTCACAGTGGAATTGAGTTTGAAATGTACAACCTCATCACACCTTGAATTCAATCTCAAAGCATGTTATGGGCCATAATTCTTTCAAAGTCCTTAGAGACACCTTAACACCACTTCAAATTAGACCTGTTCAAATTCTGCTTATGCCCACCCCCTGCCCCACAGTGTAAATCATTATTTTCCATTTGTATCTGAGTTGAGCTATTCTTAAAAACCAATAACTCTATTCCTTTTAGAACGGCTCTATTGCACTAAAGCTTCCTTGGAAGGTACCTTTGTTTTCGTCAATGCTCTGAAGTGTGAAGTCTACATAATTTGCTAAATGTATCATGTTTACATATGCATAAGCCAGTTACCTCCAGATCACCATCTCCTGCCTGTACTATTGGCTGAATGCTTAAAGAAAATGAAGCTTAATTTTCTGTAAGCAGTGTTCCATGGTTTCCAAATAAGCTCACTGAGACACAGATGAACTAAATTACTTAGTGGTAACTATCCAGACAGAAATGAGAAGCCAGTGCTGAAACAAGCCAGATGTGTGGGGTCCTTCCTGCATCCTTCCATCACAATATGCAAAGAAATAGGACAGTGAAATCCCAGGGACCCCCAGCTTCTGCCAGGCTGACTGAGGTGTTTACAGAATGGGTTAGTGCCGGTCTGTAAGCCCATGAGCCAGACGTCAGGCTATAGAACCCTGAACTCAGAGTTACCAGGTTTTCTGGTAATTTCTTGCCTTGGGCAGGGGAAGTCAAAACGATATCTGCAGTGGAAGAATCAGCCCAGCCTTCCCGTAAGTGAATCAGCATGGGTGGAGTAAACAGCAGGAACTAGAATCATTTGGTTATGGGTTCAAATGCCAGCTTTGGCCTTTACATGTGTGTTGCATGGAAAGCAGGCAAGATTGGGAAGGCCTCAACCTGTCTTTAGTGTGTTTGTGTGCTCAGTCACTAAGTCATGTTCAACTCTTTGTGACCTCATGGACTATAGCCCACCAGGCTACTCTGTCCATGGAGTTTTCCAGGCAAGAATACTGGAGTGGGTTGCCATTTCCTACTTCTAGACCTTGGCATTCTCAAATACCAAGTGTCGGGGGAGGTGGGCGTAGGATCACCCTCCCAGGCTTCCTGAGGCATCACTAAGATAGTCTGTCTTTATATTTAGTCAGCATCATAGAGTCAGGCACCCATGTATCATATCTCTCCCATCCCTCCCCCCCCCCCGCCCCGCCCAAGTCTAGTCATCTTTTAGCTAGAAGTTATTCATCTTGGTGGTGGTTATAATTCTCCCCCTTATCCTCAAATGCACTCTTTGATTTCTTTACCATGTTTATTCTTGATACTTCTATAGTGATGGAAATACCTTCACTTAGCTCAGAGTATTCAGATTACTTCCATTGTGCCTTCTGCAAATATGTAAATGCCCACCTTTGACCAGACACTCTGCTGGAAACTGGGAGTAAGTATAGATGTGACTGTTGCAGAATCCTTGCTGTGTTGGCTCAGAGTCCAGAAGGGACAATAGGTTGTGACAAAGCACAGAAAAGCAGAATTCTAAGTAGAGGGCTCTGGGGACATCCCATGAAGGGATGGCCGCACCTTCCTGGGTGGGTGGAAGAGAGGATCCCACACAGGAATACATTTGTGCTGACCCTTGGTTCTCTAGCAGAGAACATTCTGGGAGAAAGGCCTTTGTCGTTAAAATTCCTCTGACTCAGTGAAGGGAAAACGTTGTCCTTTTACAAATAAGGAGAGGGGAGCCTGAACACCAGGCAAGGGCCATGTCTTAATCATCTCGCATCCCCCCACGTGTCTGGCTCAGGGAGTGCTGAAATTGAATTTAGACCTGCCCAAGGACACAAGGCAGGATGGTGAACAGCACACAGATCAACTTGATTAAAAAATATGTGTTTAGGGATTATTTTTCCCCTTTGGGTTAAAAAGACAAACATTAGCAGGTGGCATTAGAATGGAAGGAGGGGCATACACTGTCCTGAGTTACATGGCTCATGGGCCTCTCGAGGTCCTATCCCTGGAGCTTTATCCCACGTAGGGGCTACTGCCCCGCACTGCATTTGTTCATTCATTCAGCAAACATCAAGCAGCACTGTATGGTGTTCACCTTGAGCCCAGCACTGAGGACCCAACTGAGTGAGTGGGGAACAGGGAGACAGACAGACTGGAAAACAGAGCTTCATTTTTTGAAGAGGTGTGCATTCACATCACAGCCAGAAAGCATGAAAAGCAGGACAGGAGTCCTTCCTCCCATTCTCCCATCTTCCCCCAAAATGGAGGCCATTATAACTAGTTTTCCACATATCTTTGAGGAGTTCTTGATGCATATGAAAGTAAACACAGACTCTTATCCCCTCCTTTAACAGAGACATAGTAGTAGATATAATACACTCTATTCTATACTTTGCTTTTTTACTTAATGTAAAAGATTAATGTCAGAGATTTTGACATATCATACAAATAGCTGTATAGTGTTCCATCAGGCAGATGTACTATAGTGGATTTAACCATGCACATCTGAATTATTTTCAGCCTTTTGCTATTTTAAATAATACTGTAGCAGATAGCCTTATACATGTTACTTCAAGTGCATGGAATGTTCATAATTGGAGATTCTGGTCCCAAAGGGGAATTCTGGAGTCAAAAGTTATCTAGCAACCTTTCTGAATTGCTTGGCAGTTCTTATGACTCTTGCAGTCCATATGGAGTTAGGTTTTTCTCTGTGACCTAGTTTGAAATTAAAATGTTATTCTTTTATGAGATGAATTTTAACCCATTTAGATTTATTGATATAAAAATTGTTTGGTCCTATCAACTCTGTTATTTTTTTTTGTTTTCTTTCCACTGTATGCTCTATTTTATTTGTTTGTGGGAGGGCAGGTGCATGTATAATTCTTCTGATACTCAGGGATGTTATCCCTTTAAAAGTTAGGAAAATTAATATTCTTTCTTTTTGTTCCTTCCCTTCTTTTTACATCTCCTCCCCTTCTTCTATTACTTGATGATTGTTAATATAATTATTCTCTTAGAGCTTATCTTTGTTCTGTAAAAATATTCACTCTTCTAATACTTGATTTGTCATCTTTTGATGCTTTTATCACCGAAAGAGGAAATCAGGAAATTTGATCTACCTGTATCTTTTTCCTCCCTCCCTCCCTCCTCTGCTTTTTTTTTTTTTTTTGTAGTTGTATCATTTCTGCATTATCAGGGCATGTAGCATCTGCATTCTTACCTTTCACACTCATCTCCATCTTTGTTCCTTCACAAGTAAATGGATTTCCCAAGTCATCTCTATGGTTGGCCACAGTGCATGCTCTCAGCTCCTCTGAAGGGCTCATGCAAACCATATGCCCCAAGTCACTGAAGGTTGAAAACTGGTTTTCTGTAGTATTTATTCCTGGATGGTAACTCAGGCAGATATAAAGCCTGGTCCAATTTTCTTTTCTTGACTGTCTTATACATATTGCTTCACTGGATTCTGACTTTGAATATTGCTGTTCTGAAATCTCCAGGCAGCCTTATTTCTTTTATCTTTCATAAGTTTCTTAGTCATCTTTTCTGCTACTAAGTCACCATTTATTTGCTTTTCAATCTAGTGACTTCATTAGGATGGGCTTCCCCAGTGGCTCAGAGGCAAAGATTCTGCTTGCAATACAGGAGACACAGGTTCTATCCCTGGGTTGGGAAGACCCCGTGGAGAAGGAAATGGCCTACTCCAGTATTCTTGCCCAGAAAATCCCATGGATAGAAGAGCCTGGTGGGCTAGTCCATGCAGTTGCAAAAGAGTCAGACATGACTTAGTGACTAAACAACAAACTTCATTAGGATAGATTTTAATGTCTGAGTTGACTATTCTAGGCTGATTTCCCCTGGCTCATGCTGTGCCTTTTCAATATGTAGATTCAATTCTTCTTTTATTTTAGATATGGGTTAATGAATTACATTTTAAACATATATCCTCTTCCAATGTTTTCTTTTGTGTCTTCAGAGGCTCCAATTAGGTACATGTAGGATTTCCCTTGCCTCCTTTCTATAGCTGTAATTTGCTCTCTAATCCTTTGTAATTTCTTATTTCCTTTCACGTTGTTTACTCTCTTCATTTTAGCATCCTTCTCTCTCAGAGAGTTTCCCTCAGTGTCCTCCCTTGTGCTTCTTCCAATTCAGCTTCATTTTTATGATGATTCTGGTTGTTCTTTCTACTTCTTTCCTGGGACCTGAATGTTCACAGGCTGTCTCATCTGTTGTCTCTTCATCTCTTCTCTGAGTCCTTGAATATTGTTTTGTTGTCTTTCTTCATAAAAGTAATTGTTTCATCTTAATTCATGGTGTTATACATATTTTCACTGTTACCATTTTTATACTGAGTGTTCTGTGGTAAGCTTTGTTTTGTTGTTCTTTTCCATAATTTTTATGAAATAATATATATATATGGGAAGCACATATTATACATATATATAATGTCAACATGCTGGTATAAGTCCTTTTGGAAGAGGTTGCCATTATCCCTACCATAGTTTGGCCTCATGCTAAACTACAGGAAGGGAACACAGTCCCACCCATCAGCAGAAAATTGGATTAAAGATTTACTGTTGAAAGGAATGATGCTAAAGCTGAAACTCCAGTACTTTGGCCACCTCATGCGAAGAGTTGACTCATTGGAAAAGACTCTGATGCTGGGAGGGATTGGGGGCAGGAGGAGAAGGGGACGACCAAAGATGAGATGGCTGGATGGCATCACTGACTCGATGGACGTGAGTCTGAGGGAACTCCGGGAGTTGGTGATGGACAGGAAGGTCTGGCGTGCTGTGATTCATGGGGTCACAGAGTTGGACATGACTGAGCAACTGAACTGAACTGAACTGAGCATTGCCTTGCCCACCAGAGCAAGACCCAGTTCTCATAGCCAGTCCCTCCAATCAGGAAGCTTCCACAAACCTCTTATCCTCATCCATCAGAGGGGAGACAGAATGAAAAACACAATCACAGAAAACTAACCAAACTGATCACATGGTTAGCCTTGTTTAACTGATCACTGAGTTAGCCTTGTCTAATTCAATGAAACTATGAGCCATGCCATGTAGAGCCACCTAAGTTGGACGGGACATGGTGGAGAGTTCTGACAAAACGTGGTCCACTGGAGAAGGAAATGGCAAACTACTTCACCATTCTTGCCTTAAGAACTCCATGAATAGTATAAAAAGGCAAAAAGATATGACATTGAAAGATGAACTCTCCAGGTCGGGAGGTGTCTGATATACTACTGGAGAACAGTAGAGAAAGAGCTCCGGAAGGAATGAAAAGGCTAAGCCAAAGCAGAAACAATGCCTAGTTGTGGATGTGTCTGGTGGTAAAAATAAAGTCTAATGCTGTATAGAACAATACTGCATAGGAACCTGGAATGTTAGGTCCATAAATCAAGGTAAATTGGAAGTGGTCAAATAGGAGATGGCAAGAGTGACCATCGACACTAAAATGGACTGGAATGGGTGAATTTAATTCAGATGACTTTTATATCTACTACTGTGGGCAAGAATTCCTTAGAAGAAATAGAATAGCCCTCATAGTCAACAAGAATCCAAAATATAGTACTGGGGCAACCTCAAAAACAACAGTAATACAAGTTGATACCCCAATCACTAATGCTGGAGAAGCTGAAGTTGAGTGGTTCTATGAAGACCTACAAGTTCTTCTAGAACTAACACCCCCCAAAGCTTTCCTTTTCATTATAGGGGAATGGAATGCAAAAGTAGGAATTCAAGAGATACCTGGAATAATAGGCAAGTTTGGCCTTGGAATACAAAATGAAGCAGGGCAAAGGCTAACAGTTTTGCCAAGAGAATGCACTGGTCATAGCAAATACCCTCTTTCAACAACACAGGAGAAGACTCTACACATGGACATCACCAGATGGTCAATGTCAAAATCAGATTGATTATATTCCTTGCAGCTGAAGATGGAGTAGCTCTATACAGTCAACAAAAATAAGACTGGGAGCTGACTGGCTCAGATAATGAACTCCTTATTGCAAAACTCAGACTTAAATTGAAGAAAGTAGGGGAAACCACTAGGCCATTCAGCTATGACCTAAATCAAATCCATTACAATTATACAGTGGAAGTTCACAAATAGATTCAAGGGAATAAATCTATTAGAGTGCCTGAAGAACTGTGGATGGAGGTTCTTAACACTGTACAGGAGGCAGTGATCAAAACCATCCCAAGAAAAAGAAAGGCAAAAAGGCAAAATGGTTGTCTGAGGAGGCTTTACAAATAGAGAAAAGAAGAGAAGTGAAAGGCAAAGGAGAAAAGGGAAGATATATTCATCTGAATACAGAGTTCCAAAGAATAGCAACAAGGGGTAAGAAAGCCTTTTTGAGTGAACAATGCAAAGAAATACAAGAAAACAATAGAATGGGAAAGACTAGAGATCACTTCAAGAAAATTAGAGATACCAAGGGAACATTTCATGCAAAGATGGGCACAATAAAGGATAGAAATAGTATGGACCTAACAGAAGCAGAAGATATTAAGAAGAGGTGGCAAGAATACATAAAAGAACTATACAAAAAAAAAGATCTTCATGACCTGGATAACCATAATGGTGTGATCACTCACCTAGAGCCAGACATTCTGGAGAGAGAAGTCAAGTGGGCCTTAGGAAGCATTGCTACAAACAAAGCTAGTGGAGGTGATGGAATTCCAGCTGAGCTATTTCAAATCCTAAAAGATGATGCTGTGAAAGTGCTGCACTCAATATGCCTGCAAATTTGGGAAACTCAGCACTGGCCATAGAACTGGAAAAGGTCAGTTTTCATTCCAATCCCAAAGAAGGGCAATGCCAAAGAATGTTCAAACTTCCATACAATTGTGCTCATTTCACACAAGGTATTAGCAAGGTCATGCTCAAAATCCTCCAAGCTAGGCTTCAATAGTACACGAATCAAGAAGTTCCAGATGTACAAGCTGCTTTTAGAAAAGGCAGAGGAACCAGAGGTCAAATTGCCAACACCCACTGGATCATAGAAAAAGCAACAGAATTCTAGAAAACATCTACTTCTGCTTTATTAACTACACTAAAACATTTGACTATGAGAATCACAGCAAACTATGGAAAATTCTTCAAGAGATGGGAATACCAGACCACCTTACCTGCCTCCTGTATGCAGGTCAAAAAGCAACAATTAGAACCAGACAGAAAACAATGGACTGGTTCGAAACTAGGAAAAGAGTACGTCAAGGCTGTATATTGTCACTCTCCTTATTTAGCTTATATGAAGAGTACATCCTGAGAAATGTTGGTCTGGAAGAAGCACAAGCTGAAATCAAGATGTCAGGAGAAATATCAATAACCTCAGATACGCAGGTGACACCACCCTTGTGGCAGAAAGCACAGATGAATGAAAGAGCCTCTTGATGAAGGTGAAAGAGGAGAGTGAAAAAGCTGGTTTAAAACTCAACATTCAAAAAACGAAGATCATGGCATCCAGTCCCATCACTTCATGGTATATAGATGGGGAAACAGTGAAAGACTATTTTATTGGGCTCTAAAGGTCAGTCTAGTCAAGGCTATAGTTTTTCCAGTAGTCATGTATGGATGTGAGAGTTGGACTGTGAAGAAAGCTGAGTGCCAAAGATTTGATGCTTTTGAACTGTGGTGTTGGAGAAGACTCTTGAGAGTCCCTTGGACTGCAAGGAGATCCAACCAGTCCATTCTGAAGGAGATCTGCCCTGGGATTTCCTTGGAGGGAATGATGCTGAAGCTGAAACTCCAGTACTTTGGCCACCTCATGCAAAGAGTTGACTCATTGGAAAAGACTCTGATGCTGGGAGGGATTGGGGGCAGGAGGAGAAGGGGATGACAGAGGATGAGATGGCTGAATGGCATCACTGACTCAATGGACATGAGTCTGAGTGAACTCCGGGAGATGGTGATGAACAGGGAGGCCTGGCGTGCTGCGATTCATGGGGTCGCAAGGAGTCGGACACGACTGAGCCACTGAACTGAAAGTCACGGCAGATGGTGAGTGAAGCCATGTAATTAAAAGACTCTTGCTCCTTGGAAGAAAAGCTATGACAAACTTAGACAGTGTATTAAAAAGCAGAGACATTACTTTGCCAACAAATGTCAGTATAGTCAAAGCTACGTTTTTTCCAGTAGTTATATATGAATGTTGAGAGCTGAAGATTTAATGCTTTCAAACCATGGTGTTTGAGAAGAGTTGGAGTGGACTCCATGGAGATCAAACCAGTCAATCCTAAAGGAAATCAATCCTGAATATTCATTGGAAAGACTGATGCTGAAGCTGAAGCTCCAATACTTAAGCCACATCATGCAAATAGCTGACTCATTGGGAAAGAGTCAGCTTGGAAAGATAGAAGGCGGGAGAAGGAGAAGATGCGATGGTTGGATGGCATCATTGACTCAATGGACATGAGTTTGAGCAAGCTCCAGGAGATGGTGAAGGACAGGGAATCCTGGTGTGCTACAGTCCAATGGGTAGCAAATGCCAATGAGTGACTGAACAAGAACAATATCTACATGTCAGCATCTTTAAAAACATATTACAATAAGTTAAGAGTTTAATAGCTTACCTATTCAAAAGGGAGTCCTAGGGATGGAGGGGGTGAAACCTGTTTCTTCTATAGCCCCCACAATACAAAAGCACTCACTTCAGTGTTACCAGTGATAGATGGCTTCCTGCTAAGATGACTGCTCTGCGTTTCTTTTCTGTTTCTCTGAAATAGATGATGCTTAAGAGGGTTTCTCTCATCAGCTATCTCCACTGTTCTTGCTGTGCCAAAGTTACACTTTGGAGTGCTTCTTACTGATAGAAAGAACAGTGCTATGAGCATTTTCTGAGACCTGCTGCCCCTAGGCCACTACACTCTTTTCCTGCTTTCTTACTCATTTTTCTACCTGTGTAGCATCTGTTTGATCTGTGCCCCATCCCTTCTTCAGGCCCCTTAGTTCTTGCTGAGCAGGAAATGTGGACTACCTGAGGAGGAGTCCTTCACATATCACAAACATATTTTTGATATTTTTTACTGGCCTACCTGGACATTTTACTTCCATCTGGGTGGTTTCTGTTATATTGTTTAAAGCTATGGATGATATCTCTTTTCTAATTTTACTGAAAATGGAATTTATAACTTTTTTCCTGTTTACTTTGTTTATTATGATATTTAGGAGGGGAAATAGGAAGTTGCTAGCTATGCCTTCAGTTCAGTTCAGTCGCTCAGTCGTGTCTGACTCTTTGCGACCCCATGAATTGCAACATGCCAGGCCTCCCTGTCCATCACCAACTCCCGCAGTTCACTCAGACTCGCGTCCATCGAGTCAGTGATGCCATCCAGCCATCTCATCCTTGGTCGTCCCCTTCTCCTCCTGCCCCCAATCCCTCCCAGCATCAGAGTCTTTTCCAATGAGTCAACTCTTCGCATGAGGTGGCCAAAGTACTGGAGTTTCAGCTTTAGAATCATTCCTTCCAAAGAAATTCCAGGGCTGATCTCCTTCAGAATGGACTGGTTGGATCTCCTTGCAGTCCAAGGGACTCTCAAGAGTCTTCTCCAACACCACAGTTCAAAAGCATCAATTCTTCGGCACTCAGCCTTCTTCACAGTCCAACTCTCACATCCATACATGACTACTGGAAAAACCATAGCCTTGACTAGACGGACCTTAGTCGGCAAAGGAATGTCTCTGCTTTTGAATATACTATCTAGGTTGATCATAACTTTTCTTCCAAGGAGTAAGCGTCTTTTAATTTCATGGCTGCAGTCACCATCTGCAGTGATTTTGGAGCCCCCCAAAATAAAGTTTGACACTGTTTCCACTGTTTCTTCATCTATTTCCCATGGAGTGATGGGACCGGATAGGTACCGAATCTCTAAACAGTCTATTGTGACCAAATATAGAAATATTTATAGAAACAGAAATAATAATAGCTACTATTTCATCTTTTTGCCAGTCAGAGGCCCTCTGTGAGTCCAAAGAACATCCCTTGAGGCTGGATACCATCTTATCATGTCAAGTAGCTATACTCATTTCTGCCCTAAGTCTACCAGGGTACAGTGGAGACAAATTTAGAGTGAGTTGTATAACCTCAAGGGTGAAGAGAACAGTGAGTTTTTCACTGAATGTGGCAGGACTTGGAATAGCTTAAGACACCCTATATGGTTCCAGAAGGCAGTTCTCCAGACCTTGCTTTATTTATCCTCATCGTCTATCAGCTTGTCTACCAGAAGCATGAAAGTGAAGATGCCAGGCTGCATCTGCTCCAGGCACATCCATGACCATTCTGTCCTGACCTTAGTTACCACTGGGAGTTTTCAGTTCCTGCTCCAACCTCTACCCTCTCACCCTAGACTCCAGCACCCCTGGAGGTACTTCTTGACCTTTGTCATGAGAAGAGGGTGGTAGGTTCCATATACATCCTAGGCCATCAGCATCACCTCTCCATCCCAAGCTTGGCAGCCATGGTCTTCCGCCAATCTTCTGTTGCTTCCTATCCTGTTAAACAACAAACTTTATGCCATATTTAAGGTAAAAACATACATGCGTGTATTGGTCTTTAGGGATTGAAAAACACAGAACCTTAAATTGTTTAAAAATGCCCGAATTTGGACCTTGAATTTGAACAGATTATACTGGACACAAATCTTCAGTTAAGAATGGAGATTCTTCTTATATGTACCCTAAAAAATATGTTTTCTGTTACTGAAACCTCTTGCAGATATAGGCTTGTGTATCAGTCCTTGAATAGTCAGTGTTTCAACTGGTCAGAAAAGGGTCCTTGAAACGCATGTAAACATTTATATAATGTGTAAAATAATGGACTGTCTCTATACAGATCTACAGGAGATTTTATATATACACACATTTATATGTTTGATTTTTGTATATGTTTATGATTTAGAATTAGAGCAAATTATGCTCAAGTTGGTGTGCTTGAGTAGAGCTAATTTAAATATAAATCAGCTGTAAAAATTAAATAGTCACTTCATTCCAATTTGCTTCCTCATTATTTCTAAGACTTGCCCGGAATGTCTTCTTTTCTAAGTCGACCCTGTACACGAGCCTTGGCTCTAGTCCTGCCACTTCCTGGAAGCCTTCCCTGACTGCCACCAGCAGTTTGAGCTCAGACATTAATAAAACACAAAATTGACTTGCAGGCACTGAGTCTGCATCTCCACAGTGGGATGAGCCAGGCAGGAACTGACCCTCCACATCCCTGCCTTGTTCCCAGGGCTCTGCCATATCTCATTTTAGGTGAGAACATGGTTTTCTTCCAGTTTAGTCTTTATTAGTTGAGGCCCTGGGAAATGTGGTTGGCTATGAAATCCTTCCTTAAAACTGCTATTTTCTGCACTACTGCTCATCTATTCTAGGTTTCCCATGTAGGGAAATGCTTACCTACTGCCTGACAACACAATTAAAGCCAGAGTTAGCAATTTTTGACCAATATTTTGCATATATAACATTTTGTTTTGCCCTGGAGTATGGAAAATCTGTGGATTTTTATCAGAAGTTTTAAAAGCTTCTTTCATCAAGCTAACCTCCCTGCTCCAGATTATTATAAGTGCTACTCCACTAATGTACATTTACAAATGTTGTGCAAGTTTCGAATGTATTTCTTTTTCCAGATGAAGGATTATCATTAGAATCAAGAGAAACATTAAAGTCTCCTCAAATCTGGTTACTGAGAACAGTAATGGGTTTAATAGGGAAATCTATCTGTCTTTTCTTGCAGGTTGTACCACTAATTGGTTTAACTCATCTTCCTCCCAGTTTAATGTATTTTAAGTTCTTTCAAAGATTGCTTTTTAAGAAGGACTTTATTAGCAAGCTCCTGAATAATGGAGCCCTAAATCCTTTGCTCATGCTTGTTTTTACACAAAATGATGCATCCTCTAAGGATAAGAGAAACATGCATATATATCGATGTTTTAGGCACTGAAAAGTAAAAACTGGAATTACATGTAATAATGCAATTTAATTTGAGCAGGCACAACCTTGCTCAATTCTTTGAGATGATCTCCAATTAGAAATGGAAATTCACCTTGTGTATGTTTTTAAAATCCCCTCAGAATGGGAGAAAATAATAGCAAACAAAGCAACTGACAAAGAATTAATCTCAAAAATATACAAGCAACTCCTGCAGCTCAATTCCAGAAAAATAAATGACCCAACCAAAAAATGGGCCAAAGGACTAAGCAGACATTTCTCCAAAGAAGACATACAGATGGCTAACAAACACATGAAAAGATGCTCAACATCACTCATTATCCGAGAAGTGCAAATCAAAACCACAATGAGGTATCATCTCATGCTGGTCAGAATGGCTGCTATCAAAAAGTCTACAAACAATAAATGCTGGAGAGAGTGTGGAGAAAAGGGAACCCTCTTACACTGTTGGTAGGAATGCAAACTAGTACAGCTACTATGGAGAACAGTGTGGAGATTCCTTAAAAAACTGGAAATAGAACTGCCATATGACCCAGCAATCCCACTGCTGGGCATACACACCGAGGAAACCAGAATTAAGAGACACGTGTACCCCAGTGTTCATCACAGCACTGCTTACAATAGCCAGGACATGGAAGCAACCTAGATGTCCATCAGCAGATGAATGGATAAGAAAGCTGTGGTACATATACACAAAGGAATATTACTCAGCTATTAAAAAGAATGCATTTGAATTAGTTCTAATGAGGTGGATGAAACTGGAGCCTATTATACAGAGTGAAGTAAGTCAGAAAGAAAAACAACAATACAGTATATTAATGCATATATATGGAATTTAGAAAGATGGTAACGATGGCCTTATATGTGAGACAGCAAAAGAGACACAGATGTAAAGAACAGACTTTTGGACTCTGAGAGAAAGCGAGGGTGGGATGATTTGAGAGAATAGCATTGAAACATGTATATTACCATATGTGGAATAGATTGCCAGGCCAGGTTTGATACATGAGACAGGGAGCTCAGGGCTGGTGCACTGGGATGACCCTGAGGGATGAGATGGGGAGGGAGGTGGGAGGAGAGTTCAGGATGGGTAACACATATACACCCATGGCTAATTCATGTCACTGTATGGCAGAAACCACTACAATAACAGTAACTAGCCTCCAATTAAAACAAACAAATTAATTTTAAAAAGTAAAAATCGCTGCAAGAAGCCCTAATATTGTTTTTTCTTTTTAAAAATTTTTATTGGAATATAGTTGATTTACAGTGAGATATAATTGATTCACTTTGCTATCTACCCAGTTTTATTTTCTGTCATTAAAACTGCTATGGCTGGCAGCATATCTCTTAGCTCTCAAGGGTAAGTGCAACCAACCCCTGACGTTCCTCAGAAGAGAGGATACTTGTGGTTGCCTGCTGGTTTCTGAAAGCTTCATCTTTACAGTAAATCCCTAACATAACCCCATGAGGTTGAGACTGTTAATATCACCATTTTAAAGATGAAAAACCTGAGGCTTGGAGAAGAGCAGTGATACATGAAAAGCAACCACTTGTAAACTGAGAGCTGGTGTTCAAACTCAAGGCTGATAGATACAGAAGTTTGAACTTAAATTTTTTTAAATTCATTGAAGTACATTTGATTTACAGGGGTTGTGTTAATTTCTTCTGTATAGCAGAGTAACTCAGTCATATAAATATATATTCATATTCTTTTATATATATTATACTTAATATATTAATTATATTATATTGTTTTTCATATTCTTTTCCATTATATTGTCATAGTATATTGTAACAGTATATTGAATATAGTTCTCTGTGTTATACAATAGGACCTTGTTTATCCATCTATATATAATAATTACTTGCATCTGCTAAACTCCCAATCCTTTCCACCTGTACCCTCTCTCTCCTTGGCAACTGCAAGTCTGTTCTATGTATCTGTGCATCTGTTTTTGTTTTGTAGATATGTTGATTTGTGTCATATTTTCCCACTTATTTCCTTGTCTTTCTCTTTCTGACTTATTTCACTTTAAAGTATGATACTCTCTAGGTCCATCCATGTTGCTGCAAATGGCATTACATTCTTTTGATGGCTGAATAATATTCCTTTATATATTTATATGTTGTTCTGTCACTAAGTCGCATTTGATTCTTTGCAACCCCATGGACTGCAGCACACCAGGATTCCCTGTCCTACACTATCTCCCAGAGTTTGTTCAAATTCATGTCTCTCTCTGTCTCTCTTTCTAAATATATACGTATACACACACACACATATAGATATACATATATATGTGTCTATATCACATCTTTATGCATTCATCTATTGATAGACATTTAGGTTGTTTTCTTGTCTTGACTATTGTAAACAATGCTACTATGAACATAGGGGTACATGTATCTTTTCAAATTATAGTTTTGTCTGGATATATGCCCAGAACTGGGATTGCTAGATCATATGATGGTTCTGTTTTTAGTTTTTTAAGGAACCTCCATATGGTGGCTCAGTGGTAAAAAATCCACCTGCCAGTGTAGGAGACACAGATTTGATTACTGGGTTGGGAAGATCCTCTGGATAGGGAGATGGCAACCCACTCCAGAATTCTTGCCTGGGAAGTCCCACGGATAGAGGAGCCTGGTGGACTATAGTCCATGGGGTCACAAAAAGAGTCAAGATACGACAGTAACACAACAACAACAGCAACAACAAAGAACCTCCATACTGTTCTCCAGAGTGGCTGCACCAATTTACATTCCCACCAGTAGTGCAGGAGGGTTCCCTTTTCTGCCCATTCTCTCCAGCATTTGTTATTTGTTGACTTTTTAATGGTGGCCATTCTGCCTGGTACCTCCACACTGTAGTTTTGATTTGCATTTCTCTAATAATTAGCGATGCCGAGCATCTTTTCATGTGCCTGTTGATCATCTGTATTAGAATCTTGAACTCTTAATGCTTGCTGTACTCCCGTTTGTATTCAGGGTAGGGAGTGTGGTTCTGACCTTTGTTTCTGGTGTGTGGTCTTTAACTTGGGGAAGAGGGTCTCTCTCGCATATGGGGCCAGAGTGCCCCCAGGTGCAGGCATCTGGGGTAGTGGTGTGTGAGGAGACCAAATGAATGTCGAATCAGGAGACTTGGGTTTGTAGGACCTTGGAGATGTTGCCTAACCTCTGAGAAACAGTAGAGAAGAATCTTATCTTACTAGCTGGCTTCAGGGATCGTTTCATGTGAAAATACCATGCTCATGATCTGGAGTCCCATCCTTTTACATTTGGTAGATCCGCAGACACAAATAATCTCGGAGCCAGTGGTTTCAAAGTGCTGAACACTTAAGTCTGTTCTAGCCTAATCCTCCCATAACGCTGCAAACTTGTCCTGTCATCACCTCCATTTTGCACATGCGGAAACTGACCACTGGGAAGCCCCTGTCCAGTCTCAGCTAGGATGGCATCTGAGCCCAGTGCTGTCATCCTCCAGAGCTGAGTTACTCTCTCCTGCCTCCCCAGGATTCTTTTAAAGCAGAATGACTGGTTATTGTTCCTAAACCATACTAAGCAGAATCAACCCTCACCTGTTTCAGTTCCAGTTGATCAGCGCCCCACAATTGTAGCCCAAGGAGTAATTGTAGCTCTTCCTTCCTGTCTTTCAAGCTCCCGTGGAGTGCAGCACCCCCTCCTCAGTGCTCCTTGCACACTCCCCCTGCCAGCACTGGTGCACTTGCTGCTTGCTGGATATTCAACAGCAGGAGGGACCCAGTCCCTACTGGGGAGGAGAAGACTACATGTGACTGAAGGCTCCCAGCAGCATGAGGATGTCGGGGTAGAAAGAGGAGGCTGGACCCTAGGCAAGGCGGTTCAGGAAGGCATCCTTGTGTCGATCCAGCTCAGCATCTAATTCTGCCCTGAAGAAGGCCTTTTAGAGAAGACGCTAATTGCAAACACTCTGAGCGCATTGATCCACTGCTGCTCTGATTAAGTAATTATGCACAAACAGCACCTAGGAGGGCTGAAGGAGATTAGTTTGAAAGGGCCGGCACTGGGTCTCCATTTCTGAGAGGCCTGCTGGCCTGCTCCAGAGACAACTCCTGTCCAGCCCAACTCTCTAATTACGTTCAGAAGCATCAAAGTTTAAATTGCACTCTGACTGTTTTCATAGTAGCTTCTTCCAGTGCCCTGAACTAAGCATTGGTAAGGCTAGGGTCAGAGAGAGAGGGTCCTTGTGCAGGAGTGGTGGTTTTCTCATTTGGTTCTTTAGTTGCAAGATTTCCTGAGTTTTGACAGCATACCAATAATTGGTTCCCTAGCAGAGGTTCACAGATACCCTAAAATTGTTGTGTGTCAGATTTGCCATTTTTAAACATCCCCAATTGGGTGTTCCAATGTGGCCTTCAGTTAGGATTTGTAACACACAGACATAGACACTTACTCTATCTTTTAGGTATTAACACTGTAGCTCTAAATATAGAATGTCCACAATCTGTCTCCACCTTTATTTTTCACATCATCTTTTATATGTGTTTATACCTCAGATTCTTTCCTTACCTTCCTCTTTTCTAATCCTCTAAGAGGGCTTGGTATAAGTAGCATGTCATTCAGTCCCCAAAGTCAACAATCAGCTGAGATCAGCTTGGAATACTAGTCATCAACCTTGGGAGCGTTTTTCAAAGGAGCAGTTTCCCAGCTCCTGTCTCTTCCCTGGACATTACATATCTTGAAACTTTCTCACTAGCTTTTGGCTTTGTCTGAGGAGGAACTAAAAAGCCTCTTGATGAAAGTGAAAGAGGAGAGCGAAAAAGTTGGCTTAAAGCTCAACATTCAGAAAACGAAGATCATGGCATCTGGTCCCATCACTTCATGGGAAATAGATGAGGAAACAGTGTCAGACTTTATTTTTGGGGGGCTCCAAAATCACTGCAGATGGCGATTGCAGCCATGAAATTAAAAGACGCTTACTCCTTGGAAGAAAAGTTATGACCAACCTAGATAGCATATTCAAAAGCAGAGACATTACTTTGCCAACAAAGGTCCATCTAGTCAAGGCTATGGTTTTTCCAGTGGTCATGTATGGATGTGAGAGTTGGACTATGAAGAAAGCTGAGCACTGAAGAATTGATGCTTTTGAACTGTGGTGTTGGAAAAGACTCTTGAGAGTCCCTTGGACTGCAGGGAGATCCAACCAGTCCATTCTGAAGGAGATCAGCCCTGGGATTTCTTTGGAAGGAATGATACTAAAGCTGAAACTCCAGTACTTTGGCCACCTCATGTGAAGAGTTGACTCATTGGAAAAGACTCTGATGCTGGGAGGGATTGGGGGCAGGAGGAGAAGGGGATGACAGAGGATGAGATGGCTGGATGGCATCACGGACTCGATGGATGCGAGTCTGAGTGAACTGCGAGAGTTGGTGATGTACAGGGAGGCCTGGCGTGCTGCGATTCATGGGGTCGCAAAGGGTCAGACACGACTGAGCAACTGAACTGACTGACTGAAGGAAGATGGAGGAGCCAGGGAAGAAGGAGTGGATGGATGATGGGGGTGGGCAGGGCCAGGCTACCGACATTCAGTGAAGAAGCAATCCTCTCTCCCCCAGCAGTGCTCAGCTCGACTGACCTCTCCACAGGTACATAGTTGTAGATCAGAGCACCCCTTCCCCTCTCATGACCCTACCATGGCTGTATGACCTCATCACCACTTTCTACCCGATGCTGTTGGCCACAGTGCCCCTTCTCCCTCCCATCCACTGAGCCATCACGATGTACTTACTCCCAGCTTTGTTTCAACACGGTCTACATTCAAAGCCCACAGGCTTCACACCCGCTTGAAAGCTCCAGGCTTTGTGGAGGGGGGAAGAGCCCAGGTAGAAAAAGCCATCACATTTTCTTCCCAGGGTTGTATACCATCCACAGAGGCTGCGTGCACCTTATTTACATTTGCTTATTGCATTTCGTTCATATTTTCCAAACAGACAGGGCAGGTCTGCTGGGAGAACACCAAATTACCTGGGCCCTTCTCTGCCTGAGTGCTGTGCTTTCCTGGGGGAGGGAGCTGTCTGCCTGCACATTTGCAATAATGTAGCAGCCCTCTCCTTTTCTCTAATGAAGCCCCAGTGGCTGCACAGATGATAGATGCTCTGGGGAGCATAACAGGAAGGCAGCAGGCTGAAGTCAGCCCTTCCAAAAGACAACTGTTCTCACAGTAAAGCCTGATGGTGCTCCCTCCATCCTCTGCTGCTCGGCTAGCTGCCTCCCTGCACCTCTGGCAGAGCTTCCTTTACCTGTGAGGGCCTGAGGTTTTGATTTTTTTTTCCATGCACAGCATGGACCAGGTATATTAATTGCCTCAGTTACTACTGGCTATCCACAAGCCCAGTCAATCCAGAAAGCTGGTCCAGGACCCAGGGGCAGCCCAGCAAGGAGACAGCTGAGATCCAAATTCTGTCCCTGCCACCTGATGGCGATTTGACTTGAGGAGTTTGTAACCCATGCGCCCACGGTTTCCTTCAGTATATATATTCTGAACAACGATTATGTCTCTATCCTTACGGTAAGTGCCAAGGATGGAGGTGGGGGGGTGGGGCGGAATCAGACATCCGCTCCACTCACGTAGCTTTGCCACCTGGAAGAAGCAGACATCTATTACAACCCAAATCTCCTGGACTTGTACTGACCCACATACAAAATAAGTGAAGGAGAGATGTCATTCTTTATATCCCAGGCATCTTCTTGGGCTTTTATGAAAAGCATAACAATAAAATTCTAACATATTATGCAGACAACTGGGAGATGGGAAGGGGAACATAAATTTATCAAGTCCCATTGTAAGCCAGTAGCTGTGAGCTAGGTTTTACTGATACTGTCTCATCTTACTCCATGTGGTGATGCTACGAGCTAAGCTTTATTAAACCATCTTGCAGATGGATGGATGGATGGAAGTTTACAGAAGGCAGCAAGAGCACTGTTATGCCCAGTTAATAAGTATGCATTGGGAGTATTCTTTATGCCAGGAACCAGCTGCATTAGGTGCTGGGCTCCAATAGCTGAACCTTGGGGCAAGCCAGCCTCGGGGCGTGTTTTATGTTGCTATGATTTAGAAGGGGAGATGGACACTGAGCTGGAAGTTACAGGTGTGCTTTAAAGCAGAGATCTGACAGACAATAAGCATTAGCAAGACAAAGAGAAGAAACATGCTCCATTGGAAGAGTGTGTGCAAAAGACAGTGCAGAGCCTCGAGGCCCAGGAGGAGCAAAAAGAGTTGGAGGCAGAGGCCACCGAGATCACATTAAGGAGTCTGGGTAGGCTTGTACAGAGCAATTGAGAGCCTCTGGAGTAGCTAAATGGGAAAGTGACTTAATCAAATCTCCCTTTTGGAAAGATCACTTTGGCTGCTGGATGGCAAAGGGAAAGTGGGGAGTAAGACAGGGAGCCTTGACTTGGTGGGAGGTCCCAGTGGTGGCTGGGCTGGCAGTGGAGATAGCAAGAAGCAGGGGATTTTGGTGGGAGTCAGGACAGGCAGTCCTGGGTGTCTGCCCTGCGGATATGAGTGCTGCAGAGCTGTGCCCTGATTCTAGGAGGAGGCAGAGATTGGGGGTCAGCTGATCTCAGAGATGCTGCTAACACTAGCCATGCTGGACAGATTGAGATTATGGAAGAAAGAGAGTAACCTGTAGAAATAAGAAGGCAGATATGGAAAGACTGCAGAAGAGGATGTTGGGCAGAGATGAGTAGGAGAATGAAAGCAATTAAAAGTGAGCTGAAGCCAGGCTTAGGTGTGAAAGGAAGAGAACGGAGTGTGGAGGGCAGAGTGCTGGCTATGCCCACCATTCAGGAAATACGGCAGTGGATGGGGACACAGTCCTGGCCTTCATGACTTGGCCAGATCCTCTCCCAAGACAGCAGCATCTTCCTCTCTGATGATCAGATGCTGGTGGCCTGAGAACCTTGCTTCTCTCACCAGGAGAGACTGGCAGACAGCCCTCTAGAAATCATAAGGGTTGGCCCACCTCTGGACAGAGTGTGAGATGGACGTGGTTTTATGGTTTTCTCCACACAGAAGTGTCTTTTCCCAAGGAAGGAATCAAGTGTGTGGGAGGCACCCGTCAGGGCCCCTATTTCTGGAGCATTAATCCTCCTCTCAGGGGCTTTTTCAGGGGCTGTAAGAGGCACCTTAAAAGGCAAGCACTTTTCTCCCATAGGAGACAGGCTGCACTGTGGCTAGAATACCGAATCTGAGCAAATAGCTCTCTGTGTGCCATCGTCTTTGATTATTTTTTTTCCTCTGGGACATATCTGGCCCCAGGCAGACTGTGCCTGACTTGCTCCTTATAAGGACTGTTCAGCTGAGGACACTAAGCATGAATAGGGCCCCGTAATTGAATGCCTCCTATCTCCATTTCGGCTTCTGATCTCTCTCTACCCAGGCCAGTGCCATCCTGCTTGAGGGCTTCTCCCTGAGCGACAGGTTTGCTCCAGTCCCTGACTTGATCAGCCACTCAAAGTCTGCATACTTTGAGAAGCTGGTGGGAAATCCAGTCTTCTCAAGATATAGGTTACCTGCACATCTGTCAGGGTTTAGTTAAACATGACTGACTAATTCATCCTGCAGCATGAGATGGGGATTCATTTCCTTTCCAAGTTGACTTGGCAGTTTTCTCTGCTCAAAGAACATTTAGAATAGACGGTGTACATGGCAATCAGGAAGAAATAGATGCTATTAATTTTCCATTTGCAAACTTGAGATTGACTATAGAGCCTACATCCCATTCTCCTTGGAAAAACAGACCACGGCCTCTCCTGTTTAGAGCTGTGCAAAGTCCAAAAAGTTAGAAGAGAGAGCCTTCTATTCCCCAGAGGCTCTGAATGGGGGCTGTGTTAGTGGAGGCTTCTCCCAAGGGCTGGTGCTGGTACCTGGCAGAGACGAGCATCGCCACTGTCAGCACGAGCTCCTCCTCCTTTCTGTGCACGTGGCTCAACACGGGATGCTGGCCCCCAGCTTCAGTGAGCATGTGATCTCCTTCCTCAGCTCATTGCTGAGGAATGAAGGGAAGGGCTGGAGGCACAGACTTACATGTCAGGATATCATAATGGACCTGCAAAAGCTGGAAATCCCAAAGGTGGCTAGCTTCATCCAGTGCTCGTTATACAATGTTCTGCCACACTGGAAATACTGTGTATCTGTTTTGTCCCAGATGGAGTCATTCACTAGCCACATATGACTACTGAGCAACTTGGAATGGGATGGGTGCAAATGAAGAACTAAAGTTTAACTTTTATTTCATTTTCATCAATTTAAATGAAAATAGTCACATGTGGCTCACGGCAGCTCTACTGGATAGCAGAGGTATCTGTGTGTGCCAAAACCAGTTTAGCACAGAGGTGTACCGAAGCCAGTTGTGTGGCCAAAGCCAATTGTGTTTAGCTGTATTTGTCTCTGGGGCTTCCCAGATGGTGCTAGTGATAAAGAACCTGTCTGCCAGTGCAGGAGACATAAACACACAGGTTCAATCCCTGGGTCGGGAAGAGCCCCTGGAGAAGGGCATGGCAACCCACTCCAGTATTCTTGCCTGGGAAATCCCACAGACAGAGGAGCCTGGCAGTCTGTAGTCCATAGTTTTGCAGAGTTGAACATGACTGAAGCAACTTAGCTAGTATCTTTATCTTACTGGTTTTCTGAATGCTGTGACAGTTGCTCTACACTTACCCATATATCATCAATTTAAAAAATAATAGTAGAGGTAATAAAAATCATAGCTGGCACATGCTGAGTAATATACCAGGTGTTTTCCTCAGCATGCTACATACCTTGTCTATTTTATAGTCACATAATGATGCCTTGAGTTTATAGGTATGATGAAACAGAGGCGCTGAGGGGTTAAGTGGCTGGTTTGAGTCACCCAGCAAGTCAGTGGTCGAGCTGGGATTCACACCAGGCAGCGACATTCCAGAGCTCAAATACTCTGCTGCCTCTCCAGACAGCCCTCAGTGCCGTTTCCTGGCTGGTGTTTTCAGATACAATCGTGTTCTAGTTTTTGGAAGCCAGGTGTTGTCTTGAGGTCATTAGCGACCTGGGTGTAAGCAATGGTCACACATTCCATGCTTTACAGAATTCAGCTGTAGCTTCTGGCTGGAAGGAAGGCAGCAGCTAGACATGAGCACACTCAGGCTGCATAGACTTTGCCTGGGTCTGCTTACCACCTCACCTCAAGTGGAGGGCAAGAGCGTCTTTTCCTGCCTGAGGTTTAGGAAGTTGGGCTGTGTTCTCCATCAAGTACTGAATCCCAAGCTCAGGAAAGAGGGGCTCTCCTAAATTCAGTCAGGTAAACAGGAAGAGAGGCTCTGCCTAGTATTGTCTTCTGGAGAGGATTCACCCCTTGGCAGGGCAGATGGGGGCTGATGGCCTCGGCCGAGTGAAGGCTGGATGGGAGTCTGAGTGAGACCGCCTGTGTGCCTTCCGGTGGAGAGCCTGGGTGTTCGCTGGGGTCCCTCTGCATTGACAAATTCTGGCCTTCATCTGCATCTTGCCAGCACTGTGAGACATTCAGAACGCAGCTCTGTGTCATAATGTGACTTGCCTGGCTTTCAGAATTTGGGAAAAGTGACAGTGGTGGGCTTCACTTTTTCTTCATTGAGACTTTATCTCCTTGGGTGTCTAATTCCTGTCCCTCCCGATGCAAACTGCGAATTGCAGTGCTGGGTGTTCTGCCTCTTGCTAGTGGCCCACTGCCTGGACCCTTTGTCAGGATTCTCAGGAGCTAGAATTAGGGTAAAATCAGGCAGCAAGGGAAAGTCAGCTCCCTTCTCTGTGCCACTGTCCCTCCTTTGGGGATTCCTCTCTTCCAGTCTTAGTTCTCACTGAGACTTTCAGATAGCCTGCACCTACCCATCCAGCATCTGGAGTTTCTTGTTCTCAGAAGGAGTGTTCATTAAATTTTCTCTGTCATACCCTAAAAGATGAGCTGGTTAGTTAAAGATGGGCTGCAAAATAGGACTCTTTCAGGGACGAGGCATCCATCTGTCCATAAGGGAAATTCAAATCAGTCTGTCCAAAGCCTGGCAAAATATGCCATACTCAGAAACTCACATGTGAGCTGATGCAAAATTGAAAGTTGCTCATACTGGGGTCTTTTTATATCCCAGGCTGCCTTTCCCTAAGAGCATTAGCTATCCCTAAATATTTATCTCTTGGCATGAGTTCAGTGGAAAATGTGATCTTCTCTGGCAAACTGCAATAGCAAGTTTGATCAGGTTAGTAAAAAGACCCATAGCAGCTTTTGGAGGCTGGTACGTGATGCTAAGACCACCCCAGCTTGCTTTCAGGGTGCGGAGGCAGTCCACGTTCAGGTTTGCATAGCGCTGCTTGCCTGGGAGTCTCTGCTCTCACTTTGTCACACTCTTTACCTGCGAAGGCAACATCTGTGGGGCATTTTCACAATGGGGTAAGGAGTTACATCCTGGTTGGAGAGATAGTTCTGTTTGGAGCATTGCTTTTTGAAGGGAGAGAGCCCACAGACTTAATGTTTCTTCCATCTGCTTTTTCTCCAGCCTGCACGGACAAGGAGTTGAGAAACCTTGCTTCCCGACTCAAGGACTGGTTTGGAGCCCTTCATGAGGATGCAAACAGGGTCATCAAGCCCACCAGCTCTGAAACAGCCCAAGGCAGTAAGACACTTTACTCTTGTTAGTTTATTTCATTTTAAACACCACATTTCCTCAGTTACTGATATTGATTGACCACCCTGAGATGCTGTTGTTAAAAGAAACACTGAGTTAAATGTAGTTAAAACACTAAGTTAATGTTTCAAGTTAAGTGACTTGAAACACACTGTAATTTCAGAAATATTAAAATATTGGAGGACAAGGAAATGCCATAGAATCAAGAAAATACAACCATTTAATTTTTAAAATTAATTATTTATTTTACTTCACAATATTGTATTGGTTTTGCCATACATTGACTTGAATCCATCATGAGTGTACATGTGTTCCCCATCCTGAACCCCACTCCCACCTCCCTACCCATGCCATCCCTCTGGCAGTACACCACCCCCAAGCATCCTGTATCATGCTTCAAACCTGGACTGGCGATTCATTTCACATATGATATTTTACATGTTTCAGTGCCATTCTCCCATATCATCCCACCCTCACCCTCTCCCACAGAGTCCAAAAGACTTCTATACATCTGTGTCTCTTTTGCTGACTTGCATATAGGGTTATCATTACCATCTTTCTAAATTCCATATATATGCATTAGTATACTATATTGGTGTTTTTCTTTTTGGCTTACTTCACTGTATAAAAGGCTCCAGTTTCATCCACCTCATTAGAACTGATTCAAATGTATTCTTTTTAATGGCTGAGTAATATTCCATTGTGCATATGTACCACAGCTTTCTTATCCATTCATCTGCTGATGGACATCTAGGTTGCTTCCATGTCCTGGCTATTGTAAACAGTGCTGCGATGAACACTGGAGTACATGTGTCTCTCTTGATTCTGGTTTCCTTGGTGTGTATGCCCAGCAGTGGGGCTGCTGGGTTGTATGGCAATTCTATTTCCAGTTTTTTAAGGAATCTCCACTCTGTTCTCCATAGTGGCTGTACTAGTTTGCATTCCCACCAACAGTGTAAGAGGGTTCCCTTTTCTCCACACCCTCTCCAGCATTTATTGCTTGTAGACTTTTGGATCACAGCCATTCTGACTGGTGTGAAATGGTACCTCATTGTGGTTTTGATTTGCATTTCTCTGATAATGAGTGATGTTGAGCATCTTTTCATGTGTTTGTTAGCCATCTGCATGTCTTCTTTGGAGAAATGTCTGTTTAATTCTTTGGCCCACTTTTTGATTGGGTCTTTTATTTTTCTGAAATTCAGCTGCAGGAGTTGCTTGTCTATTTTTGAGATTAATTCTTTGTCCATTGCTTTGTTTGCTATTATTTTCTCCTGTTCTGAAGTCTGTCTTTTCACCTTGCTTAGAGTTTCTTTTGTTGTGCAGAAGCTTTTAATTTTAATTAGGTCCCATTTGTTTATTTTTGCTTTTATTTCCAATATTCTGGGAGGTGGGTCATAGAGGATCCTGCTGTGATTTTTGTCAGAGAGTGTTTTGCCTATGTTTTCCTCTAGGAGTTTAATAGTTTCTGGTCTTATGTTAGATCTTTAATCCATTTTGAGTTTATTTTTGTGTATGGTGTTAGAAAGTGTTCTAGTTTCATTCTTTTACAAGTAGCTGACCAGTTGTCCCAGCACCACTTGTTAAAGAGATTGTCTTTTCCCCATTGTATATTCTTGCCTCCTTTGTCAAAGATAAGGTGTCCATAGGTGTGTGGATTTATCTCTGGGCTTTCTATTTTGTTCCATTGATCTATATTTCTATCTTTGTGCCAGTACCATACTGTCTTGATGACTGTGGCTTTGTAGTAGAGACTGAAGTCAGGCAGGTTGATTCCTCCAGTTCCATTCTTCTTTCTCAGGACTGCTTTGGCTCTTCGAGGTTTTTTGTATTTCCATACAAACTGTGAAATTATTTGTTCTAGTTCTCTGAAAAATACTGTTGGTAGCTTGATAGGAATTGCATTGAATCTGTAGATTGCGTTGGGTAGTATACTCATTTTCCCTATATTGATTCTTCCAATCCATGAACACGGTATATTTCTCCATCTATTTGTGTCCTCTTTGATGTCTTTCACCAGTGTTTTATAGTTTTCTATATATAGATCTATTGTTTCTTTAGGTAGATATATTCCTAAGTATTTTATTCTTTTCGTTGCAATGGTGAATGGAATTGTTTCCTTAATTTCTCTTTCTGTTTTCTCATTGTTAGTGTATAGGAATGCAAGAGATTTCTATGTATTGATTTTATATCCTGCCACTTTACTATATTCATTGATTAGCTCTAGTAATTTTCTGGTGGAGTCTTTAGGATTTTCTATGTAAAGGATCATGTCATCTGCAAACAGCAAGAGTTTTACTTCTTTTCCAATCTGGATTCCTTTTCTTTTTCTGCTCTGATTGCTGTGGGCAAAACTTCCAAAACTATGTTGAATAGTAGTGGTGAGAATGAGTACCCTTGTCTTGTTCCTGACTTAGGGGAAATGCTTTCAATTTTTCACCTTTGAGGATAATGTTTGCTGAGGGTTTGTCATATATAGCTTTTATTATGTTGAGGTATGTTCCTTCTATTCCTGCTTTCTGGAGGGTTTTTATCATAAATGGATGTTGAATTTTGTCAAAGGCTTTCTCTGCACCTATTGAGATAATCATATGTTTTTTTTATTTTTCAATTTGTTAATGTGGTGTATTACATTGATTGATGTGCAGATATTGAAGAATCCTTGCATCCCTGGGATAAAGCCCACTTGGTCATGATGTATGATCTTTTTAATATGTTGTTGGATTCCGTTTGCTAGAATTTTGTTAAGGATTTTTGCATCTATGTTCATCAGTGATATTGGCCTATAGTTTTCTTTTTTGTGGCATCTTTGTCAGGTTTTGATATTAGTGAGATGGTGGCGTCATAGAATGAGTTTGGAAGTTTACCTTCCTCTGCAATTTTCTGGAAGAGTCTGAGTAGGATAGGTGTTAATTCTTCTCTACATTTTTGGTAGAATTCAGCTGTGAAGCCATCTGGTCCTGGGCTTTTGTTTGTTGGAAGATTTCTGATTATGTTTCAATTTCCATGCCTGTGATGGGTCTGTTAAAATTTTCTATTTCTTCCTGGTTCAGTTTTGGAAAGATACTTTTCTAAGAATTTGTCCATTTCTTCCAAGTTGTCCATTTTACTTGCATATAGTTGCTGATAATAGTCTCTTATAATCTTTTGTATTTCTGTGTTGTCTGTTGTGATCTCTCCATTTTCATTTCTAATTTTATTGATTTGATTTTTCTCCCTTTGTTTCTTGATGAATCTGGATAATAATGGTTTGTCAATTTTATTTATCGTCTCAAAGAACCAGCTTTTGGCTTTGTTGATTTTTGTTATGATCTCTTTTGTTTCTTTTACATTGATTTCTGCCCTAATTTTTAAGATTTCTTTCCTTCTACTGACCCTGGGGCTCATAATTTCTTCCTTTTCAAGTTGCTTTAGGTGTAGAGTTAGATTATTTATTTGACTTTTTTCTTATTTCTTGAGGTAAGCCTGTATTGCTATGAACCTTCCCCTTAGTACTGCTTTTACAGTGTCCCATTTGGTCTACCTACACGTGTTATGACTTCACTTTCACTTTTCACTTTCATGCACTGGAGAAGGAAATGGCAACCCACTCCAGTGTTCTTGCCTGGAGAATCCCAGGGATGGGGGAGCCTGGTAGGCTGCCATCTATGGGGTCGCACAGAGTCGGACATGACTGAAGTGATGCAGCAGCATAGGTTTGGGGATGTTGTGTTTTCATTTTCATTCATTTCTATGAATATATTGATTTCCTTTATTTCTTCTGTGATTTGTTGGTTATTCAGCAGTGTGTTGTTCAGCCTCCATATGTTGGGATTTTTAATAGTTTTTCTCCTGTAATTGACATCTAATCTTACTGCATTGTGGTCAGAAAAGATGCTTGGAATGATTTCAATTTTTTTGAATTTACCAAGGCTAGATTTATAGCCCAGGATGTGATCTATCCTGGAGAAGGTTCTGTGTGCACTTGAGAAAAAGGTGAAATTCATTGTTTTGGGGTGAAATGTCCTGTGGATATCAATTAGGTCTAACTGGTCTATTATATCATTTAAAGTTTGTGTTTCCTTGTTAATTTTCTGTTTAGTTGATCTATCCATAGGTGTGAGTGGGGCATTAAAGTCTCTCACTACTATTGTGTTATTGTTAATTTCCCCTTTCATACTTGTTAGCATTTGTCTTACATATTGTGGTGCTCCTATGTTGGGTGCATATATACTTATGATTGTTATATCTTCTTCTTGGATTGATCCTTTGATCATTTTGTAGTGTCCATCTTTGTCTCTTTTCACAGCCTTTGTTTTAAAGTCTATTTTATCTGATATCAGTATTGCTACTTCCACTTTCTTTTGGTCTTTATTTGCATGGAATATCTTTTTCCAGCCCTTCACTTTCAGTCTGTATGTGTGCCTTGTTTAGAGGTGGGTCTCTTGTTCAGTTCAGTTCAGTCGCTCAGTCGTGTCTGACTCTTTGCGACCCCATGAATCGCAGCACGCCAGGACTCCCTGTGTATCACCAACTCCCGGAGTTCACTCAGACTCGAGTCCATTGAGTTGGTGATGCCATCCAGCCATCTCATCCTCGGTCGTCCCCTTCTCCTCCTGCCCTTACAGTTCTTCTGTGTATTCTTGCCACCTCTTCTTAATATCTTCTGCTTCTGTTAGGTCCCTACCATTTCTGTCCTTTACCGAGCCCATCTTTGCATGAAATGTTCCCTTGGTATCTCTAATTTTTTTGAAGAGATCTCTAAGCTTTCCCATTCTGTTGTTTTCTTCTGTTTATTTGCATTGATCGCTGAGGAAGGCTTTCTTATCTCTTCTTGCTATTCTTTGGAACTCCACATTCAGATGCTTATAACTTTCCTTTGCTCCTTTGCTTTTAGCTTCTCTTCTTTTCATAGCTATTTGTAAGTCCTCCCCAGACAGCTTTTTTGCATTTCTTTTCCATGGGGATGGTCTTGATCCCTGTCTCCTGTACAATGTTGTGAACCTCCGTCCATAGTTCATCAGGCACTCTATCTATCTAGTCCCTTAAATCTATTTCTCACTTCCATTGTATAATCATAAGGGATTTGATTTAGGTCATACCTGAATGGTCTAGTGGTTTTCCCCACTTTCTTCAATTTAAGTCTGAATTTGGCAATAAGGAGTTCATGATCTGAGCCACAGTCAGCTCCCGGTCTTGTTTTCCCTGACTGTATAGAACATCTCCATCTTTGGCTGCAAAGAATATAATAATCTGATTTCGGTGTTGACCATCTGGTGATGTCCATGTGTAGAGTCTTCTCTTGTGTTGTTGGAAGAGGGTGTTTGCTATGACCAGTGCATTCTCTTTGCAAAACTATAGTAATATACAATTTAATCTGAAGAAGGCTTTCTTATCTCTTCTTGCTATTCTTTGGAACTCTGCATTCAGGTGCTTATATCTTTCCTTTTCTCCTTTGCTTTTCGCCTCTCTTCTTTTCACAGCTATTTGTAAGGCCTCCCCAGACAGCCATTTTGCTTTTTTGCATTTCTTTTCCATGGGGATGGTCTTGATCCCTGTCTCCCATACAATGTCACAAACCTCTTTCCATAGTTCTTCAGGCACTCTATCAGATCTAGGCCCTTAAATCTATTCCTCACTTCCACTGTATAATCATAAGGGATTTGATTTAGGTCATACCTGAATGGTCTAGCAGTTTTCCCTACTTTCTTCAATTTGAGTCTGAATTTGGTAATAAGGAGTTCATGATCTGAGCCACAGTCAGCTCCTGGTCTTATTTTTGTTGACTGTATAGAGCTTCTCCATCTTTGACTGCATAGAATATAATCAATCTGATTTCGGTGTTGACCATCTGGTGATGTCCATGTGTAGAGTCTTCTTTTGTGTTGTTGGAAGAGGGTGTTTGCTATGACCAGTGCATTTTCTTGGCAAAACTCTATTAGTCTTTGCCCTGCTTCATTCTGCATTCCAAGGCCAAATTTGCCTGTAACTTCAGGTGTTTCTTGATTTCCTACTTTAGCATTCCAGTCCCCTATAATGAAAAGGACATCTTTTTTTTTTTTTAACATAATTCATGTAATTAGACCTTTATTTGGCAGCTTTGAAGTTGCTCCTAATGTTCAGCTATTATAAGCAACATGGTAGCAAACATCTTTGATAACTCAGGATTTTGGGCATTAGTGAGACTACATTTTGTTTTCTAGAGATAGACTACCCGACAAGCGTTCCCTCCACCATCACTGAAGTGGCTGAAGACCATACTCCAAACCTCTCCATAAGCCGGAGAGCAAACTGGGGGTTAGGTCTGTGTGTTTGCACTTTGGTGGAGCCTCTCACTGCCTCTAACCCACAGGCCACTAGGGGCGCGCTTCTCTACACTTTGGCCAGTTGGTACAGAAGGGCTGACTCAATAACACAGTTGTCGAGATACATGGAGCTTTGCCACAGCCTTTTCTATGTAGTGATTTTTATTGATTTGTCAAAATATAAAAACACACGTTATTTAAAGCAGAGAGTATTTCACCCCATCCCTGATGTCACACTTGTGTTGACAGGATTTCTGAATGTAATGCTCCTGGATTGAGCTAAGTGAGTAAGAAGTGACACTGGTAACTGCTGGGACTCAAAGTCTAACCAGCATCTGGTCTTCGACTCAAATCAGAATATTCTTCATAATTTAAGGGTTATTCTTTGCTGTTCACAGTCACCTAGAGAATCTTGATCTAGAGGACAATTTGCTCACCAGGTTGGAATTTTTACCAGTTAAGGGAAAGGTCGATTCTGGGAAGCATATGCTATATGTCCAAAGAGAGGGTCCTGATGGTTGTATGAGTGTGAAGAGGGATGTAAGATTCTTCCCATTCGTGTCAAAGGTTCCTTGGGAGTTGTGCACAGTGGGAAGCTTTTCCCAGGGATCTTCCAGGAATGGCTGAACCACCGGGCTTTCTGTACAATCTTTCAATGAAGAGCAGATTGATATGAAAGAGCTGCTTCTCATGGCCTCCAGTCCCAGGGGACTCCTTCTGCTGACAGCCAGTGAGCCTGCAAAATGCCTGCCATTGGCCACAAGCAAATTGAGTTCCTGAAGAGGTTTTTAGGTGTGATGTTCTGAAACAGTTGGAGTGCAGGGATATAAAGGAATGACACTGGGTTTGTCCATGAGGCAGAGGAGGGAGAGACATTGTCACCCCACGAGTTCTGAAGGGGAAACCATGCAACCCTAGAAGTCCCATGAGTTTGGGGCCAACCAACCAAAAGGGCTAGTCTGTTCCCCCTGCATCCCTGGATAGCAGATGCAGATGCCTCTCTTCTAGAGCCTTCCAAATAGGTGTGGGTGGGCTTGACCTTAGCCTATTGCCCAACCAGTTTAGCACTTCTTTTTGGTGCTCAGTAAGCAATATTAAAATTTCCCAGAATCCTGGGATGGAGACATGATCCTGGGCTCCCAGCAGTTGCTGTTCCAGACTTATCCCTAAAATGGGGAAATGGGCTCTGGCCCAAAAAGCCGTGAAGAGGAAGGACCAAAGGCAGTCAGGAATCATGTTCATAAATGGGTTTACTAGTCCTTCCTTTTCCACAGCTTTAGACCTTAAAGCAGCAATTGAAATGGAAAGATTGACTTGATAGCTAGTTAGTACAGTGGAAAAAATATCTTAGCAAATTAAGAACAACTCAGATCTCACCAAACAATCAGACAACAACAGAGAAATGAAGGATACCACATTACATTGGACTGCCATGTTTCCTTCAGCTCTTCTTGACTCACTCACATTCTTGAGAGATCAAGAAAGAAGTATTACTAAAAACTGTAAGTCTGAAGAGGGGTGGCTAACATTTTTACAAAACAGCTGAAGAAAATTAGAAACTGATATACAGAGAAGTTCAGTAACTCGCCCTTGCACATCACTGACCTGAATTCAGTGTCAAGCAATACAATTTTCAGTTCACTTAAATTTTATTCCTTTTAGTCTTCTTTGAATTTACTACTTGTTCATTGCCATTAAGAATGATTATAAGAACCAATCATAGAATTTTGTGAATATGGAGAAGACAGGCACAAAGACGTTGGACATACACTCCAGTGTATAGATTGTACAGTGGATGTACACTGGACTATACACTTAATATACACTACACTGGACAGACACTGGACTGTACACTAGGTGTACACTGGGTGTACATTGAATTGTACACTATACACTAGACATACACTGGTGTACACTGGACATACACTGGACAATAAAGTAGACATACTGATGTACACTGGACATACACTGGACTGTACATTGCACAGTGGGATGTGCCCTTGGACTGTACACCAGATGTGTCCAGCTGTACATTTGGGCTATGTTCCAGCTGCATGCCAGCTGCGTGCCAGCTGTGTGCCAGCTGCGTGCCAGATGTGTTCCAGCTGCGTGCCAGATGTGTTCCAGCTGTGTGCCAGATGTGTTCCAGCTGTGTTCCAGCTGTATTCCAGATGTGTTCCAGCTGTGTGCCAGATGTGTTCCAGCTGTGTTCCAGCTGTGTTCCAGATGTGTTCCAGCTGTGTTCCAGCTGTATTCCAGATGTGTTCCAGCTGTGTGCCAGATGTGTTCCAGCTGTGTTCCAGCTGTGTGCCAGATGTGTTCCAGCTGTGTTCCAGCTGTGTTCCAGATGTGTTCCAGCTGTGTTCCAGCTGTATTCCAGATGTGTTCCAGCTGTGTGCCAGATGTGTTCCAGCTGTGTTCCAGCTGTGTGCCAGATGTGTTCCAGCTGTGTTCCAGCTGTGTTCCAGATGTGTTCCAGCTGTGTTCCAGCTGTATTCCAGATGTGTTCCAGCTGTGTGCCAGATGTGTTCCAGCTGTGTTCCAGCTGTGTGCCAGATGTGTTCCAGCTGTGTTCCAGCTGTGTTCCAGCTGTGTTCCAGCTGTGTTCCAGCTGTATTCCAGATGTGTTCCAGCTGTGTTCCAGCTGTGTTCCAGATGTGTTCCAGCTGTGTGCCAGATGTGTTCCAGCTGTGTTCCAGCTGTGTGCCAGATGTGTTCCAGCTGTGTTCCAGCTGTATTCCAGATGTGTGCCAGATGTGTTCCAGCTGTGTTCCAGCTGTATTCCAGCTGTGTTCCAGCTGTGTTCCAGATGTATTCCAGATGTGTTCCAGCTGTATTCCAGATGTGTTCCAGCTGTGTGCCAGATGTGGTCCAGCTGTGTGCCAGATGTGTTCCAGCTGTGTGCCAGATGTGTCCAGCTGTGTGCCAGATGTGCATTTGGGCTCTATGCCAATTGTGTCCAGATGTGGCCAGCTGTGTGCCAGCTATGTACCAGATGTGCCCTAGATGTGTGCTGGACTGTATACTACTGTACACTGGACTGTACACCACTGTATTCAGTACACTGGATTGCACATACTGTATATACACTGGACATACATTGGATGTACACTGGACTGTGCACTACTATCCACTGGACTGTGAAGAAATTTAAACAAGTACCAGAATGTTTCTGATATATCATGGACACACATCCTTTGAACATATATATGCAAAATGGCCAGCTCTAATGATGTCAGGATTTAGTTTCTTCTGATTTTTCCTTGAGGTCTAGATAACATTAGTCTGTTTTCAATTTCAAGATGCCAAAAAAGCTTAAAGATCAACTTTCTTACATTTTATTACAACCAAAGAGTGATTGATTCTAAATTATATAATGTATAGCTCAAAAACAAAAAACAAAACCCCCACAACTGAACTTAGCATAGATGTACATTTTTTTTTTTTTTTACCATGATTCATGTTTTCCAAGAAGGAAATTTGGTGATAAACACTTGTAAAGAAGTTCTCAGAGTTCTGGGAATACTAAAAAATAAAATTTCCCTTTCCTATGTATTAAAATGGTAATATCCTCTAACATGGATGAATATCTCATAAATTATTCTATACAAAAGTGTGGAGCCATTTAGTGTCAGAGTAAATTATCTTCCTTTATTCAGTTGCCCCTGAGGACATCATCAACATAGAGATTGTCCAGTCATGACCTTCAGTCAAAGAAGAGGCCAGATTATGTTCCATAGTATCTCTTCTTGAGAAGGGGCATTTTTCTAAGATGTGTTTTAAGATATCAAAAAGAATAAATTTAAAAATGGAAGGATTTTTATATTGGAAGGGGCTAAACTTTGCAACAGCTAGACAACATCTCTCAACAAATTCCACTGGGCACTTCCTCTGTGCCTCTACAGGCTGAGTCTATGAAGGAAACAAGACAGTCTTTGTTGCCAAGTAGCTAAGAGTCTAATTTACAGGTACTGAAAATGGGAGGGAAGCATAGGCTTCCATGAGAGCTCAGAGGAGGAGCTGCAACAGTTTACTGACCTCTGAACAGTGAAGACTCTTTTGTAAAGACACTTCTTTAAAGGGTGGGCATGCTTTGTTCTGTCCTATATCATGCTGGCTAAGCAGGGGTTCCTGCTGAGACACATAGAATCCAATGACAGGCTAGGTAAGAACCCCAGAGGGACAATCAACCCCATCAGGAGCCTCACTGACAGTTACTGTATCACCCCTTGCCTTGCTCATCCCTCAGCTTAGCACTCAAACCTACTGGATGTCCTCAGGGTAGGAGGATCCCATGTCATGCAAGGCAGAGGCAGCCCTAGAAGAGGAGGGACCGAGAATCTAGACTCAAGGGTGGGCCACCTGGGCTTGAATCTCAGCCCCACAGCTGCATGACCTTGAATAAGTAACTTAAACCTTGAGCTTAAAAAAATCTTTAGAGAGGATAAAGCATCATTTCATAAGCTGTTAGAAGGATTCAGTGAGATAATTAACTATAAATGCTTAGAAGAGTGCCTTAAGTAACACAAAAGTGAACTATTTTCATCATTTTCTCAGGAAAATAAAACCAGTCTTAGAAATCCAGATTATGGAATAATTTGAAATGGCCTGGTGGTTTTGATTCTGAAAGAAAGATGAGTTTTAGATGTGGGGCATATCTTCTCTGGGGTTTGTCTGCAGTAGACTTAATATCGCCAGTGTTAAGCCAAGCATCATTATTTGAGTACATATAGTTTCCATTGTAGAAACAATTCTTTAAGAAAACTACCCCTCCTCCCCATCCCTGGGAAATAAGAAAGAAATGATTGAGTCAATTTGGATTCCATATCATGTATCTCTTGAGGGGATTGCAGAAAAGAAAAAAAATGGAGAACAGAGGCAGGTATCTGGCTTGTTTTCCCATTAATGTTCAGACTTTGGGATTGAACAGTCCTTTGGGATATAATCACTGCTTCTGGATTGTGCCACCTAGTTTCATTCACTGCCATCCTTTTTACAATAGGTTCTTTTGGTTTTTCAAATAATTTTTCCTCAATATAAAAGCATAGTTTGCATTATTATCCATTAGTCCTCTTACTCACCATGTTTGTATTCTTCTTTTCAGGTATCCCTTGTTTTAAGCAAGTCTCATAAATTCCTATTTATGAATTTCTAATATCTTTGTATAGATAGAATCTATACTCTCTATATACATGAAAACTCCTATTTACATAACAGAAAAATTAGCATTGGGGATTTGTTCCCGTTAGAACACATTTTTCTCAAATGCTGACTTCCATTTTAGTGCATTTTAAATTGTTTCATTTAAAAACCAACCACCACCACATATTCTGGTAGAGGGCTGCTGAGAATATACCTGGGGAGGGGGTGGGCCCTGGGGCACCCTTTGGGACAGAAAGCTGGGAAGCCAGCAGGGCAGGAGAGAGCAGGCTGAGACATGTCCTTTCCATCACAGGGTTTGACACCAGTATCCTGCCCATCTGCAAGGACTCCCTGGGCTGGATGTTCAACAAGTTGGATATGAACTATGACCTCCTGCTTGACCACTCAGAGATCAACGCCATCTACCTGGATAAGTACGAGCCCTGTATCAAGCCTCTCTTCAATTCCTGTGACTCCTTCAAGGATGGCAAGCTCTCTAACAATGAGTGGTGCTACTGCTTCCAGAAGCCTGGAGGTAAGGCAGGAGGGAAGTGGGGCCCAGTGGCCAGGGCCGCCATGCTGGGTAGGGAAGGCCCATCTATCATGCACTGGGGAGACAGACAGGAGCAGGAGGCAGAAAAACACAGTGGGAGAAAAACACATTCCTCCATCAGATGGCATGCTAAAAGGCTCATTTCTCTTAATTGATCTCCACTTTCAGCATGGTAGAGAAAACCCAAGAACATAATCAAGGAATGTGTTATTCCAGTCCTCCTTTTAGGAAAATCTTATAACCTTTGTGCCTTAGCTTTTCCATCTGTAAAGTGGGTGTAGAAACCTGTTACATAATTTCCAAGGTCAGTGTAAGATTCTTAATGTCTTTATTTTCTACAGATTAGGTTCTTGTGTGTTTGTTTTTAGTAGGGACTCTCTCTATACAAAGATATTAGAATTGTTCTAGTCATATGTATTGCAAATAGTTTATTTTTTCCCCAATTATGACTTTGTGTGTTTTTCCTAAGAATAAATTTTAAGTTTTAAGATAGTCAAATTTCTCTGTCTATATTTTAGGGATTCTTAGAACCTATGCAGCTTATGTTAAGCTTACATAGGCATTTCCCACTGTGAGATAGTAAAACAATTTCCTTTTGATTTCTTTAGTCCTTTTGTAGGTTTTTCTTAAGTTGATATCTCTTATCATTTTAGTTTTTTGTGTGTATAGTCAAGCAGGGTCCCTATCCTTGGAGATGGCTCACTACTTGCCCACTTGTCATTTATTGACTAGCCCATCCTTCCCATACTAATTTGAAATGCTTCCTCTATCATTTATACAACTCCTGAACGTTCTATGTATGTCTATTTCTGGGTGCTCTGCCCTATTAATTGACATGTTTTATTATTTAGTGGTCTGTTCTCTCCTCCCCTTCATGGATCACAGCCTTATCATGGCAAAGGGACTTGCATCACTCAATGAAGCCATGAGCCATGCCATGTAGGGCCACCCAGATGGCTGGGTCATAGTGAAGAGTTTTGGCAAAACACGATCCATCGCAGAAGGAAATGGCAATCCATTCCAGTATTCTTGCCTAGGGAACCCCGTGGATAGTATGAAAAGGCAAAAAGATATGAGCCCCCCAGGTCAGGAGGTGTCTAATATGCTACCGTAGAAGAACAGAGGGGAATTACTAACAGCTCCAGGAAGAATGAAGCAGCTGGCCCAAAGCAGAAACAAATGCTTACTGTGGATGTGTCTGGTGGTAAAAGTAAAATCTGATGCTGTAAAAAATAATATTGTATAGGAAACTGGACTGTTAGGTCCATGAATCAAGGTAAATTGGAGGTGGCCAAGCAGGAGAGACTGAACGTTGACATTTTAGGAATCAGTAAACTAAAATGGACAGGAATGGGATTTAATTAAGATGACCATTGTATCTACTGTTATGGGCAAGAATCCCTTAGAAGAAAATGGAGCAGTCTTCATAGTCCACAAGAGTTCAAAATGCAGTACTTGGATGCAACTTCAAAGACAGAATGATCTTGATCCCGTTCCAAGGCAAACCATTGAACATCACAAAACCCAAATTTATGCTCAAAGTTCTCCAAGCCAGGCTTCAGCAATATGTGATCTGTGAACTTCCAGATGTTCAAGCTGGTTTTAGAAAAGGCAGAGGAACCAGAGATCAAGTTGCCAACATCTGCTGGATCATTGAAAAAGCAAGAGAGTTCCAGAAAAACATCTATTTCTGCTTTATTGACTATGCCAAAGCCTTTGACTGTGTGGATCACAATAAACTGTGGAAAATTCTGAAAGAGATGGGAATCCCAGACCACCTAACCTGCCTTTTGAGAAACCTGTATGCAGATCAGGAAGCAACAGATAGAACTGGAGATGGAACAACAGACTGGTTCCAAATAGGAAAAGCAGCACATCAAGGCTGTATATTGTCACCCTGCTTATTTAACTTATATGCAGAGTACATTATGACGAATGCTGGGCTGGAAGAAGTACAAGCTGGAATCAAGATTGCTGGGAGAAATATCAATAACCTCACATATGCAGATGACACCACCCTTATGGCACAAAGTGAAGAGGAACTAAAAAGCCTCTTGATGAAAGTGAAAGAGGGGAGTGAAAAAGTTGGCTTAAAGCTCAACATACAGAAAACTAAGATCATGGCATCTGGTCCCATCACTTCATGGCAAATAGATGGGGAAACAGTGGAAAGAGTGGCTGACTTTATTTTGTTGGGCTCCAAAATCACTGCAGATGGCGACTGCAGCCGTGAAATTAAAAGACGCTTATTCCTTGGAAGGAAAGTTATGACCAACCTGGACAGCATATTTAAGAGTAGAGACATTATTTTGTCAATAAACGTCCATCTAGTCAAGGCTATGGTTTTTCCAGAGGTCATGTATGGATGTGAGAGTTGTACTATAAAGAAAGCTGAGCCACGAAGAATGGATGCTTTTGAACTGTGGTGTTGGAGAGGATTCTTGAGAGTCCCCTGGACTGCAAGAAGATCTAACCAGTCCATCCTAAAGGAGATCAGTCCTGGGTGTTCATTGGAAGGACTGATGTTGAAGCTGAAACTCCAATACTTTGGCCACCTAATGTGAAGAGTTGACTTACTGGAAAAGACCCTAGCTGGGAAAGATTGAAGGCAGGAGGAGAAGGGGACAACAGAGGATGAGGTGGTTGGATAGCATCACCAACTCAATGGACATGGGTTTGGGTAGACTCAGGGAGTTGGTGATGGACAGGGAGGCCTGGTGTGCTGTGGTTCATGGGGTCACAAAGAGTTGGACACGACTGAACAACTGAACTGGAACTGGATGCCCAACCCACTGATACCTAAGAAGCTGAAGTTGACCAGTTCTATGAAGACTTACAACATCTTCTACAACTAACACAAAAGAAGATGTCCTTTTCATCATTGGGGATTGCAATGCCAAATTAGGAAGTCAGCAGATACCCAGAAGAACAGGCAAGTTGGACCTTGGAGTACAAAATTAAGCAGGGTAAAGGCTAACAGAGTTTTGTCATAGCAAACACCTTTTCCCAACAACATAAGAGACAACTTTACACATGGACATTACCAAATGGTCAATAGCAAAATCAGATTGATTATGTTCTTTGCAGCTGAAGATGGAGAAGCTCTATACAGTCAGCAAAAACAAGACTTGGAGCTGACTGTGACTCAGATCATCAGCTTCTTACTGAAAAAGTCAGGCTTAAATTGAAGAAGGTAGGGAAAACTACTAGGCCATTTAGGTATGATCTAAATCAAATCCCTTATGATTATATAATGAAGGTGATGAATGGATTCAACAGATTTTATCTGGTAGACAGAGTACCTGAAGAATTATGGACAGGTTTGTACCATTGTACAGGAGGCAGTAACCAAAATCATGTCCAAGAAAAAGAAATGCAAGATGGCAAGGTGGTTGTCTAGGAGACTTTACAGATAGTTGAGAAAAGAAGAGAAGCAAAAGTCATGGGAGAAAGGGAAAGATATACCCAACTGAACATAGAGTTCCAAAGAACAGCAAGGAGAGAGAAGAAGGCTTTCTTAAGTGAACAATGCAAAGAAATAGAGGAAAGCAATATCATCGGAAAGACTAGAGATCTCTTTAAGAAAACTGGAGATATCAAGGGAACATTTCATGCAAGGATGGGAATCAAAAAGGACAGAAATGGTAAGGACCTAACAGAAGCAGAAGAGATTAAGGAGCAATGACAAGAATACACAGAAGAACTTGACAAAAAGGTCTTAAAAATGAACCAGATAACCATGATGATGTGATCACTCACCTAATGCTGGATATCCTGGAGTGTGAAGTCAAGTCGGTCTTAGGAAGAATTGCTGCCAGTAAAGCTAGTGGCAGTGATGGAATTCCAGCTGATTGATTTAAAATCCAAAAGTTGATGCTATTAAAGTGCTGCACCCAGAATGTCAGCAAATTTGGAAAACTCAGCAGTGGCCACAGGACTAGAAATGGTCAGTTTTCATTCCAATCCCAAAGAAAGGCACTGCCAAAGAATGATCAATCTACCATATAATTGCACTCATTTCACATGCTAGCAAGGTTATGCTCAAAATCCTTTAAGGTAGGCTTCAACAGCATGTAAACTGAGAATTTCCAAATGTACAAGCTGGGCTTTGAAGAGGCAGAGGAACCAGAGATCAAGCTGCCAACATCCATTGGATCATGAAGAAAGCAAGGGAGTTCCAGAAAAACATCTACTTCTGCTTCACTACTTCGGGCTTCCCTTGTGGCTCAGCTGGTAAAGAATCTGCCTGCAATGTAGGAGACATGGGTTCAGTCCCTGGGTTGGGAAGATCCCCTGGAGAAGGGAAAGGCTACCCACTCCAGTATTCTAGCCTAGAGAATTCCATGGACTATATAGTCCATGGGTTTGCAAAGAGTCAGGCATGACTGAGAGACTTTCACTGCTTCACTGACTGTGCTAAAGCCTTAGACTGTGTGGATCACAACAAACTGTGGAAAATTCTTAAAGAGATAGGAGTACCACACTATCTTACCTGTTTCCTGAGAAACCTGTATCTTGGTCAGGAAGCAACAGTTAGAACCGGACATGGAACAATGGACTGGTTCAAAATTGGGAAAGAAGTACAACAAGGCTATATATTGTCACTCTGCTTATTTAACTTATATGCAGCATACATCATGAGAAATGCCAGAATGGATGAATCACAAGCTGGAATCATGATTGCCAGGAGAAACATCAACCACCTTAGATACGCAGATGATACCATTCTAATGGCAGAAAATGTAGAGGAACTATTGGTGAGGGGGAAAAAGACAATGAAAAAGCTGGCTTGAAACTCAACATTCAAAAAACTAAAATCATGGCATTCAATCTCATCACATCATGGCAAATAGAGGTGGAAAAGTAGAAGCAATAACAGATTTTATTTTCTTGGGCTCTGGAATTACTGTGGACAATGACTACAGTCATTAAATTAAAAGATGCTTGCTCCTTGGAAGAAAAGCTATGGCAAACCTAGACAGCATACTGAAAAGCAAAGACATCACTTTTCCAACCAAGGTCCATGTAGTCCAAGCTATAATAGCTTTTCTAGTGGTCATATGCAGATGTGAGATTTGGACCATTTAGAAGGCTGTTGTTTTTCAGTCACTAAGTTGTGTCCAACTCTTTGCAACACCATGAACTGCAGCATGCTAGGCCTCCTTGTCCCTCACCATCTCCCAGAGTTTGCTCAAACTCATGTCCATTGAGTTGATGAGGCCATCCAACCATCTCATCCTCTGTTGCCCCCTTCTCCTCCTGCCCTCAATCTTTCCCAGCTTCAGGACCTTTTCCAGTGAGTCAGTCCTTTACATCAGGTGGCCCAAGTATTGCAGCTTCATCTTCAGCATCAGTCCTTCTACTGAATATTCAGGGTTGATTTCCTTAGGGATTGACTAGTTTGACCTCCTTGTTGTTCAAGGGACTCTCAAGAGTCTTTTCCAGTACCATAATTCTTAAGCATCAATTTTTTGGCCTTCTTTATGGTTCAACTCTCACATCCATACATGACTACTGAAAAAACCATAACTTTGACTTACAGATCTTGGTTGGCAAAGTGATATCTCTGCTTTTTAATATGCTGTCTAGGTTTGTTACAGCTTTTTTCCTTAGGAGCAAACATCTTTTAATTTCATGCCTGGAGTCACCGTCTGCAGGGATTTTGGAGCCCAAGAAAATAAAATTTGTCACTGTTTCTACATTTTGCCCATCTATTTTCCAAGAAGTTATGGGAGTGGATGCCATGATCTTAGTTTTTTGAATGTTGAGTTTCAAGCCAGTTTTTTCACACTCCTCTTTCACCCTCATCAAGAAGCTCTTTAGTTCCTCTTTGATTTCTGCCATTAGAAAAGAAGTCTGAGTGCCGAAGAATTTATGCTTTCAAATTGTGGTGCTTCAGAAGGCTCTTGAGAGTCCCTTGGAAACCAAGGAGATCAAACCAGTCAATCCTAAAGGAAATCAACACTGAACATTCATTAGAAGGACTGATGTTGAAGCTAAAGCTCTAATACTTTGACCACCTGATGCAAAGAGCTGACTCATTGGAAAAGATCCTGATGCCGGGAAAGATTGATGGCAAAAGGAGAAGGGGGCAGCAGATGACATAGTTAGATAGCATCAATGACTCAATGGATACGAATGAGCAAACTCAGGGAGATAGTGAAGGACAGGGAAGCCTGGTGAATTGCCATCCATGGGCTCGCAAAGAGTTGGACTTAGTGACTGAACAACAACGACAACCACAGCCTCTTACCATTAATCTTTTTTATCAGAATTTTTCTGAATATTCTTGTTTTTATGTTTATTGTTATATGTCCTGTAGGTTTGAACTCTTTGAATTTTATAATCAGTTTATTCCGTTTAAAAATCTTACTGGTATTTCTTTAGAATCAGACAAAATTAGAGTTGAGAGCTATATAATATTGACTCTTTTTATCCTAGAACACTGTTTGTCTGTTAACCAGTGGAGTATAAGTTTTGTTCTCACATATATACTTCCCTTGTGTTTATTATTGATGCCAGTGTAAATAAAATCCATTTTTCTCATTTTATTTATGATACTTATTCTGGTTGGCTTCCTTGAATTTTTCAGGTGTGCAGTCATATTATCTGGAAAGAGTGATAATTTTTTCTCTTTTCAATTTTTATACCTCATTTATTTCTCTTTTCTAATCACATCAGCTGGTCCTTCCAAATCAATGTTAATAACAGCCATGATTTTTACTTCAATAGGAATGCTTGTAGTGGTTCATCATTAGCCGTAATGATAGCTTTGGGCTTGAGTTCATAGAAAATCATGTGGTTTTAGCCCCAGAGTCCAGGTGGGGGCTGAGTGAGAAGCAATGTCTCAGGTCTAATGATCACCTGGGGTGTAATACCAGGCCCCTAGAATGAGGTGACTGCTCTAACCAGAGGTATGTAAGTGCCCTGAGAATCAGAATGTTGTGGTCTCTGTGGGAAGACTGTAAGCAAATAGCAGAGCCTCCCAGGGCCATAGCATCTGCAATGGCAGGTCATGGTAACATTTAAGATTAGTGAGATCCCCCTTCTTTTTGCTTGGAGTGGAAGTTAAAAGGGTACCACGCACTTCCATATGCCCTCCTTAGCCATGTGGCTCCCACTCTATCAGCCCTGCACTTGAGTTTGTTTGTAATGGCATTTGTTTTTTAAATGAAGAAACTTGGAGGCTGAGCACAATAAAGAGACTGGTCCAAAGTATTCATCCTTAGCTAGGAGGTGGCAGAATCCAGAGTTAAGGTCTAATTCTTCTATACTCACTGCTTCTCTGCATCTCTTCTGTACCTTCAGAGTTGTCCTTAGAGACCTATGTTTGACTTTCCTGGGTTTAGTGAGTCATGAAGTCAGAAGTAGCTATTGTAATTCTATTTCTATCCTGCAGCAAGACATGGGGTAGATTAAGTTTTTGTCCCGGTCTGTGGATTCACCACATGTACCCACTAATAACCTTTCATCCTGGTTCTCAGCTCATATAATCTTGGCTGACAGGAGACTTTTTCTTATGTGCTCAGTCGCTCAGTCATGTCCAATTCTTTGCAACTCCATGGACTGTAGCCAGCCAGGCTCCTCTGTCCATGGAATT
Organism: Cephalophus harveyi; assembly: GCA_006410635.1. Taxonomy (NCBI): domain Eukaryota; kingdom Metazoa; phylum Chordata; class Mammalia; order Artiodactyla; family Bovidae; genus Cephalophus; species Cephalophus harveyi. Next base: position 26,399 of record SJYT01001165.1, on the reverse strand, counting down.
TTCTAGGCAAGAATACTGGAGTGGGTTGCCATTTCCTACTCCAGAGGATCTTCTTGACCCAGGGAATGAACCTGAGTGGTCTCTTGTGTGTCCTGTATTGGCACACATATTCTTTACCACCATACCACCTGAGGTGGTAAATATGAGGAAGTAAATGATGAAATCACCCTACTAGACAGTTGATATCTGCTTAAACTGGTGGTGAGAAGAAAGAGTCCTATACATGCAAATAACCCCCAAATAAATACTATTTTAAGTACCTAGTGGTATACGATGTTTTTTTAAAATTAGTAACACTAATGGCCTGAATTTGTTTTGCTGCATAGTAACAGCAGATGGAGTAATTCCACTCCCAGGTGTGTCATTGTCTACATTTCACGTCAAGAGTGAAGCCAATCATTAGAGATTATATCCCTTACCATCTGGAAACTGACTTTCATAAATTATTTTTTAGGTCTCCCTTGCCAGAATGAAATGAACAGGATCCAGAAGTTGAGCAAGGGGAAAAGCCTGTTGGGTGAGTACCATTTCTTGCTACTCATTTAAACAACTAATTAAACCATCCGTGTCTCATGTAATATCTAGCACAGCAACGGTTATTCAATTAGGGACCAGTGCTTTGTGAAAGAAATGCCTCGTTTTACCCAAGACAAAGTTCTAGGAAGCTGGTAATGTGCCACAGAACATACTTTTGAGGATCAGAGAGCTGGCTGAGAAATGCTACATGCTCCATCAGTTGAGAGAGAGATCAAAGGTAAGCCCAGGACCAGTGGGCAGGTCACCAGAGCTGAAATTGAGCACTGTCTTTACTGCTAACTCCTCCCTGATCTTGGATTTTTTTTTCTTTCAAGTATGGCCATTAAATGCAGCTCTCAAGTGTTCCAAGTTAAAATGATAAAATCTATAAATTATAGAATTTCCTATATTCCCCAGATCAAGTTGTCCATTCAAGGAGGAAGATGAGCTGATTCCCTTCTAAATTTACCAGACAGGGTCCAAGGACTTGAGTGCACTTAAACACATTTCTGTTTCATCTGCATGATCCCTGGACACTGTCTCTACATTTCTCCTCTTACCTTTTATCCAAACATTGAGGTGGAAGATAGTGGTGGCGGGGTGTGTGTGTGTGTGTGTGTATTTCCCTGGCATGCACATCTGTGGCTGACTGTTGAAGGTTCCCTCTTGCCCCATACCCTCCTTTCTGCAGCACTCAAGTGTAGTTGTGGTACTCAGACCAGTACTGCTGAAATAATCACAGACACCTCATTTGTTTGCCCAAAAAGAGCCTGAGTTGCTTTCCTTGCTATTTAACGAGAGAACTGACAGCCACAACACAATAATTCAGGATTATTCTCGTTAAGCATTCAGGAGCAGGTGCATCCCCTAAACAGCCTGCCATTTCAAGAAGTTATCTCTCTATTTTCCTCAAGGAAATGGGCAAAGTTGTTGCAGATTGCCAAATGGAGATGGTCTGAGAACTTGGGTCATTTCTCTTCATCTGATTTTTGGGTCACCTCAAAGTGGATCTTATTTCTTCCTTCTACTTTTAAAAATTACTTACTTCACTGGCTTGCCTCAGACTTTCCATTTCTGATAACACCCTTTTCAACTCACCAAGAACTCGAGAGTTTTGTGATCTGGACATGAGTGTAGGTTCTTCTCTGATGTTGAAAGACATAAAAACATCTTTCTGGATCTCTCTTCCATGGAGCTTTCCTCCAGTGCAAGGATTTGTGTTTAATGATCTGATGCTTCCACATGGGAGGTTATTTTGGTTTTAGTGATGTGCTTAAGAGAACTAATAGTGCTGTTTTTAAAAATTAATTTATTTTGGATATATGGATATCTTCTTCAGTTCAGTTCAGTCGCTCAGTCGTGTCCGACTCTTTGCGACCCCATGAATCGCAGCACGCCAGGCCTCCCTGTTCATCACCATCTCTCGGAGTTCACTCAGACTCACATCTGCATTGCCTTTCTTTGGAATTGGAATGAAAACTGACCTTTTCCAGTCCTGTGGCCACTGCTGAGTTTTCCAAATTTGCTGGCAGATTGAGTGCAGCACTTTCACAGCATCATCTTTCAGGATTTGAAACAGCTCAACTGGAATTCCATCACCTCCACTAGCTTTGTTCATAGTGATGCTTTCTAAAGCCCACTTGACTTCACATTCCAAGATGTCTGGCTCTAGATTAGTGATCACATCATCATGATTATCTGGGTCGTGAAGATCTTTTTTGTACAGTTCTTCTGTGTATTCTTGCCACCTCTTCTTAATATCTTATGCTTCTGTTAGGTCCATACCATTTCTGTCCTTTATCGAGCCCATCCGCTTCATTAATGATATATTTGTAAAGTAATGTGGTCTGAGATAATATGTCTCATCTTTTATTTTTTCCAGTTCATAGGAATAAAAGGCTTACCTCTTTCCTACTGTGAATCCCACCTAGTTTTGAAACACACTTTATCACATCTCTCCACATAAGGGATATTATTCTAGCTGACTCATAAAAATACCATTTATCTGCCTACAAATTATTTTTTTGCATGGGGAAATCTAATATAATAAATGTGTATTCAGGGGCATTCACATTCTGAGCAAAAACAAGCAATAACAAATTATAATCAGGTATAGTTACTGCCTACTTAGGAAAAATGATAATTTTATTACATTATAGATATAGAACAGCACCTGCTTCTAACCATCCTGGGGTCTCAACTTGGTATGCATTTTTCTTTGCTCTATTAAGTGCTCTTGTTTTCCAACTGCAGCTCAAGGATAAGGATCAGCATTTCCTCAGCTTCCTATTAGTTGGCAAAATCTTCCCTGCTTTTTGTTTATTGAAAGCATCTTCTTTTTTCCCCTTCCTCCTGTTCCCTGCAGACCAGGAGTTCTGTGCATTGACTGAACATCTAAGTTAGAATATGAACACTACTTCTTTGTGGCACCAGCAGAATTACTTTTCACTGGGGGATATGTCCTTTCTGTGATCTCGTTTTATCTTTGGGAGCCTAGTCATCTTGGAATAGTGATCAATGTTTGTTTGAATAGTTGCTAGAATTGAGTAGTTTGTTTGAGTAGTAGCTGGATCTGAGGTTACTGCCTGCCTTACTACCCTTCTTTCCAGGCCTAGTCTGAGAAATAAAAGGTAAATTTTAAAGCAGTCATTCTAAAAAAAAAAAAAAATCACAAAATTAGGCAGTAGAAATCTAGAGTGGTAAGCAGAGACCTCTGTCCTCAGATGACTGACATATGTTACTACTTAGGTAACACTGAGGAGAATTATCCCATAGTAGATGAGCACATAATCTTCAAACACATCCTAAGAAAAATGAAAAAAAAAAAAAAAACCTGTCATAACTAAATAAATCTTACCTACAATTGAGTGAGAATCAGATTGGTAACACTGACTTAAGAGGAGAAAATCACTTTGAACTGGAAATATTAAATTCATCACAGCGATCATCCAAGTGTGATGACAGATATTCTCAAACCACAGATTCAGTAAGCTTACTAACCCAAGACTTACTAAAATATCACTAAAGGTTTTAATTTGCAGAAGACAAATAATCCCAGAAGGAATTATTTCTTTTCCGCATTTTATCTCAATAAGGCATGCTGCTATATCTAAATAAATAAGAACAATAAAAATATTTTGATAGCAAGGTAGAATCAACATTTCAGACTGTTGGGGTCAGTGAAAAAATATGTTAAGCTTTTTATTTATTCAGAAATAAAACACAGATTAACTTTAGAGCTTATTAGGTAAAATATACTTCTGTGTATTTTAAGGTAACAATAAAAATATTGGGAAAAGAATATATAGTTTTTAAATATATGAAAACCATGGAAAAAAGAAAATTTGATCGTTTCAACAAAAAGAAGGAAAGAGGGAAGATGATAGGAAACACAAAGTACAGTGGTAGATATAAAAACAAGCATATCTATACTCACAATAAATGTGAATGGGCCAAACTCATTTATGTGAGACAGAGACTACTAAAAGCTGCCTACTTTGTTTTCAGTTCTTAAGAGAATGATGTAATATTATCTTGCTGAAATGTTTCTTTTTTACTATACTATTACTATATCTCAACAGGTATACCTATAATTTTAAAACAAAATGTAACAGTATAACAATTGTAATTATATATGCACCCAACATAGGAGCACTGCAATATATAAGGAAAATATTAATAGCCATAAAAGGAGAAATTGATAGTGACACAGTAAAAGTAAGGGACTTTAACAGATGATCCAGACACAAAATCAATAAGGAAACACAGACCTTGGATGATACATTAGACCAGATGGACTTTATGTATAGAACATTCCATCTAAAAGCAGCTGAATACACATTCTTTTCAAATGCACATGGAGCATTCTCCAGGAGTAATCACATGTTGGGCCACAAAGCAAGTCTTGGTAAATTTAAGAAAACTGAAATCATATCAAGCACCTTTTCTGACCACAGTGCTGTGAGATTAGAAATCAGCTACAAGAAAAACACTGTAAAACCACAAATATGTGGCAGCTAAACAATATGCTACTAAACAGCCAATGGATAACTGAAGAAATCAAAGAAGAAATAAAAAAAAATCTAGAGAGAGACAAATCACAATAAAAACATGACCATCCAAAACCTATGAGACACAGCAAAAAAACAAACAGTTTTAAGAAGAAAGTTTATAGCAATTCAATCTTACCTCAGAAAACAAGAAAAACCCCCAAATAAACGACCTAACCTTATGCCTGAAGCAACTAGAGAAAGTAGTACGAACAAAACTCAACTCAAAACATTAGTAGATGGAAAGAAACCATAAAGATCAGAGCTGAAATAAATGAAATAGAGAAAACAATAGAAAAGATCAATGAAACTAAAAGCTGATTCTTTGAAAAGATAAACAAAATTGATAAACTTTTAGCCAGCCTCATCATGAAAAAAAGGGAGAGAACTCAAATCAATGAATTTAGAAATATAAAAGGAGAAGTTACAATGGACACCACAGAAATACAAAAGATCATAATAGCTACAAGCAACTACATGCCAATAAAATGGACAATCAAGAAGAAATGGGTGAATTCTCAGAAAGATGCAAACTTCCAAGACTGAACCAGGAAGAAACAGAAAATATGAACAGACTAATCATAAGCACTGAAATTGATTTTAAAACTCCTGACAAACAAAAGTCCAGGATCAAATGGCTTCATAGGCAAATTCTCTCAGATATTTTGAAAAGAGCTGACACCTATCTTCTAAAACTCTTCCAAAAAATTGCAAAGGAAGGAACACTCCCAACCTCTATCCATGAGGCCACCATCACCCTAATACAAAAATCAGACAAGATCACACAAAGAAAGAAAATTGTAGGGTTGACATAGATACACTACTACATTTAAAATAGTAAACAAAGATCTGCTGTTAGCACAGGGAACACTGTTCAATATTCTGTAATAAAGTAAATAGGAAAATAATTTCAAAAAGAATAAGTGAAAGTGAAGTCACTCAATTCATGTCTGACTCTTCGTGACCCTCTGGACTGTGGCCTGCCAGACTCCCCATCCATGGGATTTTCCAGGTAAGACTATTGGAGTGGGTTGCCATTTCCTTCTCCAGGGGAATCTTCTTGACCTGGGGATCAAACCCATTTCTCCTGCATTGCAGGCAGACTCTTTTTATCATCTGAGCCACCAGGGAATCCAGATTATGTATATGTATAACTGAATCACCTTACTATACACCTGAAACTAACACAATATTGTTAATCCACTGTAGTCCAATATAAAATATTTTTAAAAGGAAACAAACACACAAAAATAACAGAACTGCAGGAACTGTCATACCTAATCTATTTAGAGACTTCAATATACCTCTTCTTGAAAAATTATAGTTCAAGGAGACAAAAGAAGAAATGAACAATATAATTCATTAGCATTTTAATATATGTATTCTTGTACATGAGCATAGAATAGAGAGTCTTTTCAAAGACACATTTGTCGTGGATATATAGTAAACTATGACACACTGATGAAAGAAATCAAAGATGACACAAATAGCTGGGGAAATATACCATGTTCATGGATCAGAAGAATCAATATAGTGAAAACAAGTATACTATCCAAAGCAATCTATAGATTCAATGCAATCCTTATCAAGCTACAAATGGTATTTTTCAGAGAACTAGAACAAATAATTTCACAATTTGTATGGAAATACAAAAACCTCAGATAGCCAAAGCAATCTTGAGAAAGAAGAATGGAACTGGAGGAATCAACCTGTCTGACTTCAGACTATACTATAAAGCAACAGTCATCAAGACAGTATGGTACTGGCACAAAGACAGAAACATAGATCAATGGAACAAAATAGAAACCCCAGAGATAAATCCATGCACCTATGGACACCTTATCTTTGACAAAGGAGGCAGGAATATACAATGGAGAAGACGATCTCTTTAACAAGTGGTGCTGGAAAAACTGGTCAACTACTTGTGAAAGAATGAAACTAGAACACTTTCTAATACCATACACAAAAATAAACTCAAAATGGATTAAAGATCTAAATGGAAGACCAGAGACTATAAAACTCTTAGAGGAGAACATAGGCAAAACACTCTCTGACGTAAATCACAGCAGGATCCTTTATGACCCACCTACCAGAGTAATGGAAATAAAAACAAAAATAAACAAATGGGACCTAATTAAACTTAAAAGCTTTTGCACAACGAAGGAAACTATAAGCAAGGTGAAAATATAACATTCAGAATGGGAGAAAATAATAGCAAATGAAGCAACTGACAATTAATCTCAAAAATATACAAGCAACTCCTGCAGCTTAATTCCAGAAAAATAAGCGACCCAATCAAAAAATGGGCCAAAGAACTAAACAGACATTTCTCCAAGGAAGACATACAGATGGCTAACAAACATGTGAAAAGATGCTCAACATCACTCATTATCAGAAAAATGCAAATCAAAACCACAATGAGGTACCATTTCATGCCAGTTAGGATGGCTGTTATCAAAAAGTCTATGAACAATAAATGCTGAAGAGGGTGTGGAGAAAAAGGAACCCTCTTACACTGTTGGTGGGAATGCAAACTAGTATAGCCACTATGGAGAACAGTGTGGAGATTCCTTAAAAAAACTGGAAATAGAACTGCCATATGACCCAGAAATCCCACTGCTGGGCAAACACACTGAGGAAACCAGAATTGAAAGAGACACGTGCACCCCAATGTTCATCGCAGCACTGTTTACAATAGCCAGGACATGGAAGCAACCTAGATGTTCATCAGCAGATGAATGGATAAGAAAGTTATGGTACATATACACAATGGAATATTACTCAGCTGTTAAGAATGCATTTGAATCAGTTCTAATGTGATGGATGAAACTGAAGCCTATTATACAGAGTGAAGTAAGTCAGAAAGAAAAACACCAATACAGTATGAGTGAATGAAGTCGCTCAGTCGTGTCCGACTTTTTGAGACCCCATGGACTGTAGCCTAACCAGGTTCCTCCGTCCATGGGATTTTCCAGGCAAGGATACTGGAGTGGGTTGCCATTTCCTTCTCCAGGAGATCTTCCTGACCCAGAGATTGAACCCAGGTCTTCTGCATTGTAGGCAGACGCTTTACCATCTAAGCCACCAGGGAAAATAATGCATATATATGGAATTTAGAAAAATGATAATGATGACCCTATATGTGAGACAGCAAAAGAGACACAGATGTAAAGAACAGACTTTTGGACTTTGTGGGAGAAGGTGAGGGTGGGATGATTTGAGAGAATGGCATTGAACCATGTATATTATCATATGTGAAATAGATCGCCAGTCCAGGTTCAATGCATGAGACAGGGTGCTCAGGGCTGGTGCACTGGGATGACCCTGAGGGATGGGATGGGGAGGGAGGTGGGAAGGAGGGTCAGGATGGGGAACACATGTACATCCATGGCTGATTCATGTGAATGCATGGCAAAACCACCACAATATTATAAAGTAATTAGTATCCAATTAAAAAGAAAAGAAAAAGCAGAAATAGAGTCACAGAAAAAAAAAAGAAAGCTGAAACTAAATATCTCAAAAAAGTACCATAGATTATATTCATTCTCTACAAGTGGAAGTAAAAAAAGAGATTATCCAATCTTACATGTCTAGATTTTTTTTAGTAGTCAAAAATGAATAAAGTAAAAATACAAAACATTTAGACATGAGTGAAAATGAAAGCACTGTGTGCCAAAAAGAGAGAGAGAGAGAGAAGCAACTGGAATGAAACTTAGAGTAATAGTCATGGCTTCAAATGCATTTCTGGAGAAAAAGAAACCTAAAATTTCAAATAAAAAAGCTGTAAGGACAATACAGTTAAGACTAAAGCAAAAACAAATCGAATAGACAAACCTTTGACAACATGAAAGTCTCAAATGTTCTCATGAATTTAAAAATGGGATGCAACCTCTGATATGCACATGTGCATGCTCAATTGTGTCCAACTCTTTGCAATCTTATGGATTGTAGCCTGCCGGGCTCCTCTGTCCACGGTATTCTCCAGGCAGGAATACTGGAGTAGGTTGCCATTTCCTCCTCCAGGGGATCTTCCTGACCCTGGGATTGAACTCGCATCTCTTGCAACTCCTGCATTGGCAGGCAGATTCTTTTACCATTGAGCTAACTGGGAAGCCTTGTAACCACAGATATAGATGCATACTATAAATCTGTGGTTATGAAACTTCACTGTGCATCAGAAACACTTGGAGAGTTTATTAGTTTTCTGGGCCCTACTGTCAAAGTTTTTAGGTTTGACAGCTTCAGTAGGTTTGGGGTAGGCTCAAAAATTCTCTAAGCTGAAAGGAGGGTCATTTCCCACTGATGCTACAGCTGCTTCTGGGCCCATACTTTGAAAACCATTGCTATAAACCAACTCATAGCAATTATGAATTACCATATTTGGGTCATGAAGAAAAAGAAGACTCAACTAAACTAAGAAAAAAATCGAAATACTACTGTTACCTCCTAAAATAGGCACTAGGCTCAACATAATTCTACAGCTGAATACTTTATGGAGATCATTCTCATTGTATACAAAACATCTGGAGTATAGAAAAAGAAAAGTACCTGAATCAGTTTACAAAAGAGTTGCTTTGATATAGAAATTGAACAAAATTATATACCTCTATCACTGAGTAACACAGATATAAAAGGATCAGCAAAGTAAATCCAATATATCATGACCAAGTAGTATTTATTCCAGGAAAACAGGTATTTTTTTAATTGTGCCACTCATTAGAAATATATAAAGGATTAAAAAAAAATCCTATGATTCTCTCAAGTATTAAAAAAAACTTTAGTCAGGAAGAAACAGAAAATCTGAACAGACTAGTGAGTAGATTGAATCAATAATGAAAATTCTCTCAGGAAAGAATGGACCAAGAACAGATAGCTTCACTGGAGAATTTTACCAGATATTTAAAGAAGAATACCAATCATTCTCAAACTCTCCCCGCCTCCAAAAAAAAAAAAAAAAAAAAACTCTTCCCAAAAATTTCAAAGGGGAGGAACACTTCCAAACTCATTTTATGAAGCCAGAGTTACCTTGTTACTAAAACCAAAAAAAACTCTACAAGGAAACTACAGGCCAATATCCCAGATGAATATAGATGCACAAAAACAAATTTCTCAATAAAATACTAGTGAACCAAAGTAAGCATCACATTAAAAGGATTATTCACCATGATCAAGTAGGATTTATCCCTGGGATGTAATGATGGTTCTACACATACAAATCAGCCAAGTGATGCATCACATTAATAAAATGAAAGAAAAATATTATATGATCATCTCAATAGATGCAGTAAATCCATTTGACAAAACTGAACATCTGTTCATGATAAAACCCTCAATAAATTATGTATTAAAGCAATGTACCCCAATTTAATAAAGACCACATATGACAACCACAGCTAGCATCCTATTCAATGGTGAAAAGTTTAAAGCTTTTCCTCTAAGATCAAGAAAAAAGACAAAGGTATCACCACTCCTATTCAGTGTAATACTGGAAGTCCTAGACAGAGCAGTCAGGCAAGAAATAAGTCATCCAAGGTGGAAAGGAATATGTAAAATTTTCTTTGTTTGCAGATGATACAATTTGCAATAGTCAACAGGAATAGGAAAAGGTGCTCAGCATCACTAATCGTCAGGGAAATGCAAACCAAAACCACAGTAAGATATCAGTTTCTGCCTGTGAGAAGGGGTATCGTGAAAAAGGAATAACAAATGCTGGCAAGGATGTGGGAAAAGAACTGTTGTGCACTGTTGCTGGGATTATAAATTGGTGCAGCCACAATGGAATAAAACAGTATGGAGGTTCCCCCCCAAATTAAAAAACAAAAACTACTATATGATCCAGCAGAGAAGGCAATGGCACCCCACTCCAGTACTCTTGCCTTGAAAATCCCATGGACGGAGGAGCCTGGTGGGCTGCAGTCCATGGGGTCGCTACGAGTCGGACACGACTGAGCGACTTCACTTTCACTTTTCACTTTCATGCATTGGAGAAGGAAATGCCCACTCCAGTGTTCTTGCCTGGAGAATCCCAGGGATGGGGGAGCCTGGTGGGCTGCCATCTCTGGGGTCGCACAGAGTCGGACACGACTGAAGTGCAGCAGCAGCAGCATCATATGGTCCAGAAATTCACTTCTGGGGATATATCCAAAGGAAATGAATATACTAAAGAGAAATCTACACATTCATGTTCATATTGGCCAAGATATGAAAACAACCTAAGTGTTTTTCGATGACTGAATGGATAAAGAAAGGTATACATGGGTGTGTGTATGTGTGAGTATATGTGTATAACAGTATATCATTCATCCATAACAAAGAAAGGAAATCCTGCCAATTGCGACAACATAGATGGATGCTGAGGGCATTATTCTAAGTGTAATAAGTCAGAGAAAGAAAATACCATATGGTCTGCTGCTGCTGCCACTGCTACTAAGTCGCTTCAGTCGTGTCCAGCTCTGTGCGTATGGTCACTTGTATGTCTAATCTTAAACTCATGAAGAAATATTAATAGATAAACTGGTGGTAAACACAGGCAGGGTATCAACAGTGGGAGAATTGAATGAAGGTGGTCAAAAGGTACAAACTTCCAGTTAAGAGATAAATAAATATTGAAGATATACAACACAATATAGTATATACTATACTATAGTTAACACTGTAGTATAGTAGATATGAAAGTGTTAAGAGAGTAAATCCTGAGAGTTCTCACAAGGAAAAAAACTTTTTTTCTATATGAGATGTTGGATGTAACCGAAATTTATTATGGTTATCATTTCACAGTATATAAGTCAAATCATTATGCTGTACACCTTCATCTTCTACAGTGCTATATGTCAATTATGTGTGTGTGCTCAGTTGCTAAATCATGTCCAAATCCATGCAGCCCCATGGACTGTAGCCTGCCAGGCTCCTCTGTCCATGGAATTTCCCAGGCAAGAATACTGGAGTGGATTGCCATTTTCTCCTCCAGGGGATCTTCCTGATTCAGGGGTCAAACCCATGTCTCTTGTGTCTTCTGTATTGGCAGGCAGATTCTTTACTATTAGCACCACCTGGGAAGACCATGCCAATTATATGTCGATTATATTTCAATAAAATTTGGGAAAATTCTGAAATAAAAGTAAGAGTAGGACCACAGGGAAAAGTAGAACTCATGATCAAAGAAGGAACCCTGTCTAACCTTGAGTAAGTCCTAGGCCCCTGAAACCTTGACTAGATTATAACAAAGCATGCCATTCTTTCTTGCTGGCTCAACAGCAAATACTGTCCAGTGTGTGAGCTCTCTTGTCTGTCTTCAGTTGTCACTCAGTCGTGTCCAACTCTTTGAGACCCCATGGACTACAGCACGCCAAGCTTCCCTGTCCATCACCAACTCCTGGAGCTTGCTCAAACTCGTCCATCAAGTCGGTGATGCCATCCAACCATCTCATCCTCTGTCATCCCCTTCTCTTCCTGCCTTCAATCTTTCCCATCATCAGGGTCTTTTCCAATGAGTCAGTTCCTCACATCAAGTGGCCAAAATACTGCAGTTTCAGCTTCAGTATCAGTCCTTCTAGTGAATATTCAGGACTGATTTCCTTTAGGCTCGACTGGTTGGATCTCCTTGCAGTCCAAGGGACTCTCAAGAGTCTTCTCCAACACCACAGTTCAAAAGCATCAATTCTTTGGTGCTCAGCTTTCTTTATAGTTCAACTTACATCCATACATGACTACTGGAAAAACCATAGCTTTGACTAGACGGACCTTTGTTGGCAAAGTAATGTCTCTGCTTTTTAATATGCTGTCTAGGTTGGTCATAGCTTTTCTTCCAGGGAGCAAGCACTTTAAATTTCATGGCTGCAGTCACCATCTGCAGTGGTTTTGGAGCCCAAGAAAATAAAATCTCTCACTGTTTCCATTGTTTCCCCATCTGTTTGCCATGAAGTGATGGGACCTGATGCCATGATCTTTGTTTTAAGCCAGCTTTTTCACTGTCCTCTTTCACTTTCATCAAGAGACTCTTTAGTTTCTCTCCTCTTTCTGCCAGAAGGGTGGTGTCATCTGCGTTTCTGAGGTTCTTGATGTTTCTCCCAACAATCTTGATTCCAACTTGTGCTTCATCCAGCCTGGAATTTCTTATGATGTACTCTGCATATACGTTAAATAAGCAGGGTGACAATATACAGCCTTGACATACTCCTTTCCTGATTTGGAACCAGTCTGTTGTTCCATGTCCAGTTCTACTGTTGCTTCTTGACCTGCATACAGATTTCTCAAGAGTCAGGTATGATAGTCTGGTATTCCCATCTCTTGAATTTTCCACAGTTTGTTGTGATCTACATAGTTAAAGGCTTTGACATAATCAATAAAGCAGAAGTAGATATTTTTCTACAGAAGTTGTCTGTCTTAGAAGGCTTTAACTCTATCTGTGCACTTCTCTGATTCAAGCTCAGTTTGTAAAGAATCTGCCTGTAATACAGGAGACCCGGGTATGATTCCTGGGTCAGGAAGATCCACTGGAGAAGGGATAGGCTACCCACTCCAGTATTCATGGGTTTCCCTTGTGGCTCAGCTGGCAAAGAATCCGCCCGCAATGCGGGAGACCTGGGTTCAATCCCTGGGTTGGGAAGATCTGCTGGAGAAGGGAAAGGCTATCCACTCCAGTATTCTGGCCTAGAGAATTCCATGGACTGTAGAGTCCATGGGGTCACAAAGAGTCAGACACAACTGAGCAATTTTGACTTTCTGATTCAAGCTGTACCTTTTGTTCCCCTAGGAGCATTCATCCCTCGGTGTAATGAGGAGGGCTATTACAAAGCCACACAGTGCCATGGCAGCACGGGGCAGTGCTGGTGTGTGGATAAATATGGCAATGAGCTAGCCGGCTCCAGGAAACAGGGCGCTGTGAACTGTGGTGAGTAAGGCCTTCTCCACCTGCCTGTCAGTGACCTCTAGAGACTCGTAGGTACTCATTGTATGAGGATCTGGGCAGAAGAATCTCAAGAAGTCACTGTGGTCTACAGTGAGCAAGTTGACAATGGAGATACAGTAAACCTGGAATCACATGAGATGATGCATAGCTAGTTTTCTGAGTGGCAGGAGCTCACCATGACCATTGAACTGGATAGCAGTTTTTGACAGGGACTGGCTGCAGGCCAAGAGTGACTCTCAAGATAAACCTCCCTAGAATTCTGGAGCTTTTAACAGACTAAAGCTTGTGGTCCCTACCAGGTAGATAGGGATGCTCCCATGTTCAGAAGGTAAACTGCATGGTTTTGCCCTACAGCTAAGGAGGTCATGAGGCATAGCAGAAACTTACCTCCCATCTCTTCTTCCTCCTTTCAGAGGAAGAGCAGGAGACCTCGGGGGATTTTGGCAGCGGTGGCGCTGTGGTTCTGCTGGATGACCTGGAGGATGAGCAGGAGCTGGGACCCAAGGACAGACTGGGGAAGCCACGGGTGCATGCCCGGGCGGTGACGGAGGATGACGAGGATGAGGACGACGACAAAGAGGATGAGGTCGGGTACATATGGTAGTCCCCACACGGAGGAGGACACGAGGTCTGCACAGAATTGCAAGTCACTTCCCGTTCCTGCATTTGTCTCTGAGACTCCACAGCACACAGCCTCTTCTCCATCATCGCCCTCTCCACCCAAGCTAGGGTTTTGGAAGACAACTCCTTGTTCCCGGATCATGCTGATTCTGCATACGGCGTGTGGGAAGAAGGGTGTTGTGCTTTGTTTTTTAGACGGGGGAATGGCTGGCTGAATGAGAGCCTCCTTCCCTTCTGTGAGTTTTTTTTACAACAAGCATGTGATGTATGTGGGATTCTGACAGTGCAGGGAGCCCCCACCCTCTAAACGTCAAAGACCCTTTCCAGTCACCCACATGGGTGGTTATTACAGCATGGTTCCCGGCCTTACCGTGTCTAAGTGCTTTTCTTGTGTCCTGTAGATGTTGTGGAAAACACACCACACTGTACCTTTTCCCCCTGCTCAACCCACCCCCCGCCACCCCTGGTGTCTATTATTACAAATCAGTTTTTCACTTCACTCGATCTGGCTTCCTACAAATAACAGCCTTAATTCAGTCAAGAGTCCCTTTGGGGAATTGATTTTCTTTATTAAAAAAGGTATCTGGACACTTCTGTTTGTATGTGCATAAATAGGTAAGTATATACAGAAGACACTGTACACACCACTCTGAAAAAAAAGGGGGGAAGTTGGGTATCTATCTATTAAAAAATTTGAAAAACAATTACACATTTGTCAGCTTGTCTAGACCTGGATTGTCATTTCTGGAATAGCAAATCTGTATCAAAGTCCTTTTTTTTGCACTACCAGTTGGCACTTGTAGCCTACAGGCTGAGGAGGCTGCTTCCATCTGCAGCAGCAGAGCTATTGGAAGCCTCTTTGACTTGGATAAGCCTCTGTCTGCCTAAATTGCTTTTCTCGCAGAAGCCATGAGACTCCCACGTGGGCAGCTTCACAAGCCATTGCTCTCATTTCAGCTCCAACCCCGCTTCGGGCTGTGGCAGTCCTGTCTGTGGCAGGCCCCTCTCTCCCCTACCTACTCAAGGGCTTTTTGTAAGGCATGTACACGTATCCCCTGCTCTCTAAGAAGACAGTCTCCTTGCTGTTCCTTAGCAGAAGAAAATTTTGCATCCTTAACTCAATCTTTCAGTTTTGCCCCTATCTATCTATCCACACATCATGATAAGGCTACAAAAGCTCTACAGATTTTCTTTGATCACTTAACTTTTGTAAAGAATCTCAGATGGAGGCCCAGAAAGAACTTTATGACAGCACATGGAAAGCCAGGGTGGGATTTTTAAACAGTGAATCCTGTGCTCATCCCCTCCCCCATACATGTGTCAAAGGACTCATGAAGAAAGCCCTTCACCATTGCATTTCTTTGCCCTAAGTCAACTCCTGATTAGAATCCATCTCCAAATTTGGTAGGGCCATCATCTCTACAATCTTTAGGATTTCTCCCAATACAAGTACCAAAGAGTAGTCTTCCAAGTGGCCCCATTTAGTTCAGTATGGGCCTTAAGCTCCTGCCCCACCTGGTTTTCACCTTCCCCACCAGCCACCCAGCAAGGCTCTGTGGCCCACATTTGTTTTTCTTCCTTTCCTGTGCTCCAGCCAGTCCACAAGGAGGCCACACAAACTCAGGCAAAAAATATATTCAGCCAAACTAGGATTATAGTGGCAGCTGACCCATCCCTACCCCAAACTGACCATTTGTTTCTACTTTACCAGCCCACCTCAAACTAGTATTGTCAAATCCCTGCGTTGGCCAGGCCCACTTGCCTTATCCCTGGAGTTGGCTCAGATGGGACATGAACTTACTTGAAACACTGAACTTGTTCAGCCTGAAAGACATGAGACCAGCCAGGACCCTAGGGTCAGGTGACCATAGGCAAACTCTATATTGGGATCTCAACTCCATCACTTCTGTTTCAATTTTTTTTTCTCACTTGAACAAAACTCTGAGATGATAATTTATAAAAACAGGTGCTTAATTGCAGCTAAATTATAATCGTGTATATAAAAGAATCGAGACATATTAAAAAAAATCTCAGTCTAGGCCATCAGAGAAAACCATTGTTATTGTCTCCTCTGAGCTTAGAAAAATGCACAAGAGAACAAATTAAAGTCGACAAATTGGTTTCACTTAGAGAAACTTCTAGGAACAGAGTGAACCACTGATTTTAATTTGCCTAATTATCTTATGACAAGTGTCAAATTAAGATGACACTTAAAGATCCTTAGCATTAACTTAATGATGGAGAAGAGTGCTCAGTAGTCAATTCCCAGGAAGGTAATGAGATGCTCATTTTCAGAGATATTCCAAGAAGATATTTTGATTCATTAAAATATTAAATAAAAAGCCCTCCTAAGACTGGAACCCAAAATCAATGGAACAACATTAATGCCACTTTTCATGTCTCAGTTTGGTAAGACAGCATTAGTTTTTTTCAAAGATACTTTGCGTACGTACTAAAGATGTGACTTTTTAGTTACTTAGTCCTTAGAAGAATTTTTTCTTTTTTTTTTTGGCAGGAGTCCTTTATATAGTGACAAAGTATCCATCAAAATCTTGATTGAAAAATATAGTACTGTGATAATCATTCCCTTACTGGAGACAGGTATGGAGTTGAAACTTCAATGACTCATTTTTGGAACCTCCTTAATGAATGGTTTTATTCTTATTCTATAAATGGTTCTTTTATTTGATACCATTTCCTTAGCATCTAAGTTAAGCCCCAGAATTTTATTCCACAACGGTTAGTTGTCTACCATATTAGTGTCTTTTTGTTTCCACGAACATTCTAGGCATGTTGTAGGCAAGGTAGGGAATACCTTCCTACTGAACCAGTTCTTCCTCCTTTATGCCCATCTTCCTGCACCCAGCAGTGAATGACAACGTTTCTGTCCAGGTCTGCCCCTCTTCTCCTCCCAGGATGCCATCTACAGTTTTGGTTTTAACCTTGACCACACTGTACAGTAACATCCAAGAGCCCTTTCTACAGTGGGTGGTTTTGGTCTTTTTATACCTTTTTCTCAGAGTCACTGTTGTCTGTCTCTGTTCCATGTGTAGCAATGTAATGAGAGCCCACCAACTCCTGAGTGTCAAGTTTGTTGTCCCTATTGTAGATGAAATAGTGAAGTAGAAAAACCTAGTAAATTCTGAATGCTTTCCCATGTAGACTTATCTGGAATGTGAACACGACTCTTTTGGTTAATAGTAAATGCTTAACTATAGTCCTGAGTAGGTGCATTTGTTTGTCTCAATAAATTTTAATTTGTCTGCAATGTCTGAGCATTTGTACTTTGTTAGCTTGCACGTGCGCTCACCAGGCCATGTTCATACGTCATCTCTGCGAAAGGGTTGGGCAAGTCAAGGGGGTAACTAAATGCAAGGCTCTCTGTTAAGGCTTCTGTCCGCGGGAGGAGGCCAACCACGAGGGGGTACAGCCTGTCCTGACCCTCTCAGAACAGCCTGGCACACCCAAGCCCTGTGCCCACTCAGCCTAGAATCTTAGCACCAGTCCTCCTTTTGGCTGCTTTCTTCTTTTTCAAGCTGAAACTTTGTTCCTGCGTCCTTATCCATCAGATTTCATTGCTGTCATCCTGTTTACAACCTTAAGCTCTTTCAGTTCTTATTCCTTCCCTCCCTAGTCAGTTCTCCTCCAATTCTCTTGGGAGAAAAGAAACAAAAACCAAAAAACTTCACAGGGACTCTTGAGTTTTCCTCAGTTCATGGATTAACACACCATATGCTTGTCAAACATCAGAAAACACCCAATTGGAACAGAAATTATTTCCTTTCCACCTTATCCACACGAAGGCCAATGTATCTATGACTTAATTATACCCTGAGTGAGTAATTTCAGCACCAACTGAGGTAGAAACTATCTTATGAATAATTCTAATCCTTTACCCAATGGACCGTATTTTACAGACAATTTAGAGATTGACAGTTCACGGAAAGGTGCTTCATAAATCCACAAAATAACTAATGTCAGGAGAACAATGGCCAATATGAAGCCTCTGGGGTAAGTACAGGGTACATTAAAGAGCAGCTGGCATTGCTGGACACTCCTGAAATTCCTCTTAACAGCAGATTTACAGTCAAGCCCCATATGTCTCCTCAAGTTGTGCCTTCATGGAATCCACCTTGGTCTGTTAAAAAGGCCAGGACCAAAGGAATACTAATTATATAATGTGAGTGAAAAGGTCCCAGCACTTCTCAAAATTTTGGGTTGGTTGTGAGATTTACTTTGATAAATTGATTTAAGAAAAGGGGAAGATTTCAAAATTTATTCATTCAACTAGATGTATATGGATTAATTAGGAGATTTATAGATCTATAGATTAATATGTGTTTGATGGATGAATGCCATTATGGGCAGGCACCACTTTCAGTGCTGGGAATATAGAAGTGAATAAGACCTCGAGGGTCCTTCTCCATACAGTTGCCTCCTTGAAAAAGACAAATAACTGCTACCGGATGGGTTGATGGATATCACAGTTGACACCAAGGTCTACTCCAGCCTTGTCAAAACGTGCCTTTCTTGGTTTCCCATATCCATCAATCCCTGAATTTAATCTTGCCTCTCTGGCTATTCCTCTTAGGTCTCCTGTATATCCTTTTGTTCAGCCAGTTCTGCTTATACAGGTGTTCCTCTCATCTGTGTTCTCAGCCCATTTCTCTTCAACTCTACATGCTTTCTCTAGGCAGTCTTATCTACATCAGTGTTTTCAACCAACTTCCTCCACTTGGAAAAGCCCCAATCTATGTTTCAAGTGCAGCTTTTGACTCTGCGCCATTTTGAAAAAACAAAATCACCTGGAATTTAGATCATTCTACTCAAATTTCCCATTAACCCCTCAATTTCAAACCTTAAAACATCAAAAAGATAGAGTGAATATGCATTGACAATAGGAGTCAGCAAGGTTTAAAAAAAAAAAAAAAACAATTCCTAGCAAATATGAGCCATAAGGGAATAGACTGATAAATTTTCCTCCATCAAAATTAATAGCATGTCATGAACAAATTTAAAAGATAAACAGAAGACTAAAGATATTGAGGACATAAAACAGATGAAGGATTAGGACATAAAATGCTTTAACTTCTACGAATCCATAAGAAAAATATAATTCAACAGACTAATGGGCAAAGATAAAAGCAAGTGAGCCGTAGAAGACACACAGATGGCAAAGAAACCACGCCTAACCTCACTCGTGATCAGAGAAATACAAATTAAAGCAATGGTCTCTCAGTTTCACTCAGAAAAATCATGATCATGTCACATGCTGTTGAGAATGCAGTATAAGGAACACTCTCTGACACTGTACAGTCAGATCAGCCACTGGAGAGCAGTTTGGAAATAGCCATATAAGTAAGAGTAAATATCCTAAGACTGAATAATTCCACTTCTCAGAAATTACTCCTAGAGGAAAAAAACCACACTAATTTACAAAGATATACATAGAATGTAGGTATACCCGTTATTATATCATCTGTTAGGACAGGAAATGTGATAGAAAACTAAGTATCAGTGGACATATTGGGCAACTTTATGCTCTGGAATATTATACAGCAGTCAAAAATAACGAAGTAATTCATACACGCTGACTTAGCAGAACTTCTAAAACATCTGTTGTATGAAGAAAAAATCAAGTGATAATGGAGTATGAAATACATAAGTTAGATATCTATAAGGTGGCACTATCCACTTTTTCCAAGTAAATATAAAAATACCTAGAGTCTGAAAGGACACACACCAAGCTGGTGGTAGTGGTGACCTCTGAGGAAAAGACTGGGATTTGGGCTGATCAGCCTCATCTATGTTTCATTTTTGTTTTTTATCATGAAAACAATAAACTATGTCTTGTATGATTTTTAAATAATTCACTAGCTTCTTCCTCTTCAGATTTCTCCTCTTATCCTTGACTTCAAGAATGCACCACCATCTACACCCCTCTCCCCAGCTCCCAATCTGTCCTAAGTCACCGAATTCTGTCAATTCTTCTTTCTAAATATCTCTTCCTCTCTATCTCACCACCATCATGGTTCTCACCACCATCGTCTTTCTCAACTGTCTTAGAAATGTTTAAACCAGTGACCATGCTTTATTCTTTACCAGCTCCAATACATTCTATATGCTGCTGCTGCCAGAGTAATTTATTCTCAAAGGCAAATCTGATCATGTCACTGCTCTACTTAATTCTCAAGGTTTCTCATCACTGTCAGGACCAAATCTAAATTACTTGGCTTGGCAAATACACTCGTTTGTAACTGATCCCTTTGTACCTCTTGGTCTCCTTGCATTCCTCACTGTTTGAATTCTAATTTTTTCCCCAAGCACCTCCACCATTCTCAAGCTTCTGTTTGTGTTCCTGATAATTTCTTTACCAGAACAGCCTAGGAGTCTCAGATCAATTATTACTCGTCTAGCAACCCTTCCTAACTACTCTTAAGAATTACCAAGCACTCCTCCCCTTTTCTCTAGAACCTTGTGTGTATTTCCAAACCAGTGCTTGGTAACTGCAATGTATAATTACCCCTTCAAAAGCCAGAGATAAAACAAAATTGTGGACTAAGAAGCTCTAAGCCATCATTTCTCTACAGAGACATCAAAACCAACCCAAAACTGGCTAAGATAACCTTATAGAGAACTCTATTAACTGATTAAAGTCTACAACAACCAAGTGAACACCTAATCAATAAAAACCCACATTCAAAATGGTAGTAAATTCCATGGTGTTTTACTTGCCCTGAACACACTGCTTCCCCAGTGCAAATGGTCTTAATCTGGAAGAGGTGGCAGCAAAGTTCCTAATTCTATCCCATGAACCAGAGGGAACAAAAAAGACCTTTTTTTGCAATATCCTAACCAGTTAATATCTGGGAGCTTTCTAAAGGACAGGGCTCTGTTATGCCTAACTCAAAGCTCAGGTAGGGAGAGACAGCTAGCACTGCTCATGAAAGCTGCAGAGTACTATAGACCTGCAGATGCCTGGGACAGAAGAGTATGGGTAAAGGAGAAAATAGGCCATCTAAGGCTCTGAAGAGAAGCCGAAGTAGACTCTTTGGGAAATTAAGACTTTTTTTTTTTTTTTTTCGTTTTCTCAATGTTGAGCTTTATTTTTTTAATTTTTTTTAATTTTATTTTTATTTTACTTTACAATATTTACTTTACTTTACAATATTGGTTTTGCCATACATTGACATGAATCCACCATGGATGTATACGAGGCTTTCCTGGTGGCTCAGGCGCTAAAAGCGTCTGCCTACAATGCGGGAGACCCGGGTTCGATCCCTGTGTCGGGAAGATCCCTGGAGCAGGAAATAGCAACCCACTCCGGTACTCTTGCCTGGAAAATCCCATGGACAGAGGAGCCTGATAGGCTACAGTCCATGGGGCGAAAAGTGTCGGACACTACTGAAATTAAGACTTTTAAAGTAACTGAGTGAGAGATGTGAGTTCGATCCTTGGATGGGGAAGATCCCCTGGAAAAGTGCATGCCAGCCAACTCCAGTATTCTTGCCTGGAGAATCCCATCAACAGAGAAGCCTGGCAGGCTACAGTCCATGGGGTTGCACAGAGTCTGACTGCTGCTGCTGCTGCTAAGTCGCTTCAGTCGTGTCCGACTCTGTATTGGGGAAGATCCCCTGGAAAAGTGCATGCCAGCCAACTCCAGTATTCTTGCCTGGAGAATCCCATCAACAGAGAAGCCTGGCAGGCTACAGTCCATGGGGTTGCACAGAGTCTGACTGCTGCTGCTGCTGCTAAGTCGCTTCAGTCGTGTCCGACTCTGTATGACCCCATAGACGGCAGCTCACCAGGCTCCCCCGTCCCTGGGATTCTCCAGGCAAGAACACTGGAGTGGGTTGCCATTTCCTTCTCCAATGCATGAAAGTGAAAAGGGAAAGTGAAGTCGCACAGAGTCGGACAAGACTGAAGCAACTTAGTACACAGTGTACATAGGAGAGTCAAGAAAGGCTGCCCACAGGCCCAGGCAAAATCCATGCTCAGCCAGGACACATGAGGAAAGCTTACTTTTTCACTCTGGACTGATCTCAGGCTTCGAATCAGACCAGTTAATTACTGAAAGACTTCTCTGGTACAGGACTGGTATGCAAGTCTGAGAAAGGTGGATGTTTTTACAAATGCCCTGTTTTACATAAGGTACACAAACTACCAGGAAAACACGGCCCATTCAAAGGAACAAAATAAAGTAGCAGAAATTATCCCTGAAGAAGCACAGGTAATGGACTTTAAAACAACTGTCATAAACAGATTCAAAATACTAAAAGAAAACATGAACAAAAAACTAATGAAACCCAGGAAAATGATAAGAGAACAAAATAAGAATATGAACAAAAATTCTATTGAAAATATTTTTAATATTAAAATTATATTAAAAAATAGAATTTCTGGCACTGAAAAATAGCACTGATTACAACATTTCCATGGAAAGGTTTGACAGCAGATTTGAGCAGGCATAAAAAAAAAATTAGTGAAAAATATCAAATCAGGACATTTGAGGTCATCAAGTCTGAGGAGTAGGAAAAAAACAAAATGAACAGAGCCTAAGAGATTTATGAAATCCCATAAAGTAGAACAGTATATGGAGAAGGCAATGGCAACCCACTCCAGTACTCTTGCCTGGAAAATCCCAGGGACAGAGGAGCCTAGTGGGCTGCTGTCTATGGGGCTGCACAGAGTCGGACACGAATGAAGCGACTTAGCAGCAGCAGCAGCAGCAGCAGACCAGTATATACATTATATAAATTCCCAAAGGATAAGAGAAAAAGTACTGGAGAGATTATTTGGAAAAATATTAGATGAAAATGTCCTAAATTGAAGGAAAGACATGAATTTACACATCCAAGCAGCTCAATGGACTGGAAGTAGGGTAAATCCACACACCAAGAGACACACCAAGACACATCATAAACTACAGAAAGGGAATCTTAAAAACAATAAGAGAACAGTGATTCATCATATACATATTAACCTTTGTAAGACTACCATCCAATTTCCCAGCAAGAAACCTTGGAGGCAGAAGATATGGAATGAAATTATTTCAACTGATGGGAAAAAAACAAACAAACACATAGCAACAAAGAACTCTACAATGAGTACAAATATCTTTCAAAAAAAATTAAGATACTCTCAGATAAACCAAAGCTGAAGGAATTTATTACCACTAAAACTGTCCTATCAGTTCAGTCGTTCAGTCATGTCTAACTCTTTGCGACTCCATGAATTGCAGCACATCAGGCCTCCCTGTCCATCATCAACTCCCAGAGTTTACTCAAACTCACGTCCATCAAGTTGGTGATGCCATCCAGCCATCTCATCTTCTGTCATCACCTTCTCCTCCTGCCCCCAATCCCTCCCAGCATCAGGGTCTTTTCCAATGAGTCAACTCTACGCATGAGGTGGCCAAAGTATTGGAGTTTCAGCTTTAGCATCATTCCTTCCAAAGAACACCCAGGACCAATCTCCTTTAGAATGGACTGGTTGGATCTCCTTGCAGTCCAAGGGACTCTCAACAGTCTTCTCCAACACCACAGTTCAAAAGCATCAATTCTAAGAAAAGTTAAATGGAGTCCTTCAGGTTGAAATGAAAGGAAGCTAGATGGTAACTCAAAACCAAAACTTTCTAGTAAAAGGTAAATGCATGGTCAAATAGTTTTTAAAAGTATTGTTGTAATTTTGGTTTTCAGCAGTTTAAAAGACAAATATATAAAAATCATTATAAATCTATGTAAATGGGTACACAATATTAAAGAACGTAATTTGCAATATGAATGAGAAAAGGGGGAGAGAAGAAGCTATAAAAGGGTAAAGTTTTGTATGCAAGTGAATTTCAGTTGTTATCAACTTAAAACAATTTTATAATTTTAGGATGCTATATGTAAGGCATATAGTAATCACAAATAAAATATTCATAGAATTTCAAAAAAGGAAATAACAAAACAATGAACTAAACCCAAAGAAAGCAACAGTGGAAGAAATAAGAGACAGAAAAGCTATAAAACATGCAGAAAAGAAACAGCAAAATGTCAAAAGTAAGTCTTTCTCTATCAATAATTTAAGTGTAAATGGATTAAATTCCTCAGTCAAAGGCATAGACTAGCAGAATAGATTTAAAAAAAGAAAAAACACGATCCATTTGTATGTTGTCTATAAGAGACTCACTTTAGATAAAGGGCAAAAATAGTTTGAAATTGAAAGGATGGGAAATGGTATTTCATGAGAGCAGTATTTAAAAGAGACAAAGAGTGGCTATACAAATATCAGACAAAACTGACTTTAAGTCAAAAACTCTTACAAGAGACAAAGAATAGTATTATGTATGATAAAATGGTCAATTCACCAAAAAGATATAACAATTAAAGACACATATGCAACAAATCATAATCACAGAAAACTAGCCAATCTGATCACATGGACCACAGCCTTGTCTAACTCAATGAAACTTAGCCATGCCTTGTGGGGCCACCCAAGACGGACGGGTCATGGTGGAGAGGTCTGACAGAATGTGGTCCACTGGCAAAGAGAATGGCAAACCACTTCAGTATTCTTGCCTTGAGAACCCCATGAACAGTATGAAAAGGCAAAATGATAGGATACTGAAAGAGGAACTCCCCAGGTTGGTAGGTGCCCAATATGCTACTGGAGAAATAACTACAGAAAGAATGAAGGGATGGAGCCAAAGCAAAAACAATACCCAGTTGTGGATGTGACTAGTGATAGAGGCAAGGTCCAATGCTATAAAGAGCAATATTGCATAGGAACCTGGGATGTTAGGTCCATGAATCAAGGCAAACTGGAAGTGGTCAAACAGAAGATGGCAAGAGTGAATGTTGACATTCTAGGAATCAGCAAACTAAAATGGACCGGAATGGGTGAATTTAACTCAGATGATCATATATCTACTATGGTGGGCAAGAATCCCTTAGAAGAAATGGAGTAGCCATTATGGTCAACAAAAGAGTCCAAAATTCAGTACTTGGATGCAGTCTCAAAAATGACAGAATGATCTCTGTTCGTTTCCAAAGCAAACCGTTCAATATCACATTAATCCAAGCTTATGCCCCAACCAGTAATGCTGAAGAAGCTGAAGTTGAACAATTCTATGAAGACCTACAAGATCTTTTAGAAGAACTAACACCCCAAAAAGAAAAGTCCTTTTCATTATAGGGGACTGGAAAGCAAAAGTTGCAAGTCAAGAAACACCCGGAGTTACAGGCAAATTTGGCCTTGGAATATGGAATGAAGCAGGGCAAAGGCTAATAGAGTTTTGCCAAGAGAATGCACTGGTCATAGCAAATACCCTCTTCCAACAACACAAGAGAAGACTCTACACATGGACATCACCAGATGGTCAACACCGAAAACAGATTGATTATATTCTTTGCAGCCAAAGATGGAGAAGATCTATACAGTCAGCAAAAACAAGACCAGGAGCTGACTGTGGCTCAGATCATGAACTCCTTATTACCAAATTCAGACTTAAATTGAAGAAAGTAGGGAAAACCGCTAGACCATTCAGGTATGACCTAAATCAAATCCCTTATGATTATACAGTGGAAGTGAGAAATAGATTAAAGGGACTAGATCTGATAGAGTGCCTGATGAACTATGGATGGAGGTTCGTGACATTATACAGGAGACAGGGATCAAGACCATCCCCATGGAAAAGAAATGCAAAAAAGCAAAATGGCTCTCTGAGGAGGCCTTACAAATACCTATGACAAGAAGAAAAGTAAAAAGCAAAGGAGAAAAGGAAAGATATAAGCATCTGAATACAGAATTCCAAAGAATAGCAAGGAGAGATAAGAAAGCCTTCCTCAGCGATCAATGCAAAGAAATAGAGGAAAACAACAGAATGGGAAAGACTAGAGATCTCATCAAGAAAATTAGAGATACCTAGGGAATATTTCATGCAAAGATTGGCTCGATAAATGACAGAAATGGTATGGACCTAAAAAAAGCAGAAGATATTAAGAAGAGGTGGCAAGAATACAGAGAAGAACTGTACAAAAAAGATCTTCACAACCCAGATAGTCATGATGGTGTGATCACTCACCTAGAGCCAGATATCCTGGAATATGAAGTCAAGTGGGCCTTAGAAAGCATCACTACAAACAAAGCTAGGGGAGGTGATGGAATTCCAGTTGAGCTATTTCAAATCCTGAAAGATGATGCAGTGAAAGTGCTGCATTCAATCTGCCAGCAAATTTGGAAAACTCAGCAGTGGCCACAGGACTGGAAAAGGTTAGTTTTCATTCCAATCCCAAAGAAAGGCAATGCCAAAGAATGCTCAA
>SJYT01001162.1:0-76517 GCA_006410635.1 Cephalophus harveyi | reverse complement strand
GGCATTAACAATGTTATTTATTTATGGACACACCATGCGACTTCCTGCAGGATCCTAGTTTCCTGACCAGGGACTGAACCCAGGTCACTGGAGTGAAAGCATTGAGCACCACCCAATGGTTTGCCAGGGATTCCTACTTTCATTTACTTAAAGCGTTTATTTTTATTGTATGTGAAAAACTACATCCTTTGCCATGTTTATGCTTATGACAAAACAGTTTGGATGTCAATTTTTAAATGTTTGCAAAAACGTACGGGCAAGGAAGGAACATTATGATGACTTATTTATGCTTCTAGGCTTCCGTGGTGGCTCAGACAGTAAAAAAAACTGCCTGCAGTACAGGAGTCCGGGGGTTGATCCCTGGCTCAGGAAGATCTCCTGCAGAAGAGAATGGCTATCCACTCCAGTCTTCTTCCCTGGAGAATTCCATGGACAGAGGAACCTGGGGAGCTACTATCCACTGGTTTGCAAACAGTCCAACACAACTGGACGGCTAACACTGTCATTTTCCTATGCTTGTAACAATTGCTCAAATCTCAGAATCCCCTGAGACACTGTTAAACATAGAGATTCCAGGGCTGCATTTCACACCGAAGATACTCACATTGCCAGAGGAGGGGGCCTGGGAATCTGGAAGTTCAATGTTTGCCTCACTTGATTCTGAAGGGAAGTGAATCCCAGGGTGTGAAACCCTCCAATACTTGGGGAAAGACTGATCTCTGTTGTCTCAGTGGGAAAGAATCCACCTGTTAATGCAGGAGACCTGGGTTCAATCTCTGGGTGGGAAAGATCCCCTGGAGGAAGAAACGGCAACCCACTCCAGTATTCTTGCCTAGGAAATCCCAAGGACAGAGGAGCCTGGCAGGCTACAGCCTATGGGGTCACAAGAGTCACACAACTTAGCAACTAAAACACAACGGTGAAACTGAAAGTCGCTCAGCCCCGTCTGACCCTTCTCGACCCCACAGACTATACAGTGCATGGAATCCTCCAGGCTAGAATACTGGAGTGGTAGCCTTTCCCCTCTCGAGGAGATCTTCCCAACCCAGGGATCAAACCCAGGTCTCCCACGTTGCAGGCAGATTCTTTACCAGCTGAGCCACAACGGGAGCCCCAACAACAATAAGAACATGTTTAAAATACCCAAGAATCTATGCCTTCGGGACCCCCTGAGGGTTGAGGGTCAGGAATTCATTTTCTCTTCATATGACAAACTGAGCACCTGCTTTGGGAGGAGCAGGTTATTGGTAATTCAGTCAATCAATCAGATGCTGTAGCTTGAGCTGGGAGCTTCATCCTCCCCACTACCCTTCAGAGATGCTAGGACTGGCACACCCTCGCTCGGGGCTTCTGGCTGTTCTTCCTATTGAAAGAAGTTAGGGTATAAGCATAGCTCAGAGGTCTGGATCTAAACTTCTCAGTTTGGGCCACACTTTCAAACCTGCTGGGCTGTGCTTCTTAATCCTGAGTCTAAGGAATTGCCGACGTATCTTCTGCAAAAACACATTCTTGTCCAACAGTTGTGGCTGAGGCCTGAGAGGCTGAGTTTCTCNTCTTCCTATTGAAAGAAGTTAGGGTATAAGCATAGCTCAGAGGTCTGGATCTAAACTTCTCAGTTTGGGCCACACTTTCAAACCTGCTGGGCTGTGCTTCTTAATCCTGAGTCTAAGGAATTGCCGACGTATCTTCTGCAAAAACACATTCTTGTCCAACAGTTGTGGCTGAGGCCTGAGAGGCTGAGTTTCTCACAAGCTCCAGGTGTTGCCCAGGGTGCTTAAGGTGTCCCTATTAAGCAGTGAGTACTAGAGAGCTTTATAAAGGTACTGATGTTCTGGTTGATTATGCCCGTCTTACTGCATACCCACAGAATTCGTTCTCTCTACATCTGGGACCAAGGAGTCAACGTTATGAAACATCTCATATATTTCTAAGAGCAGGTAGGCTGCAGATGTGTAACCAGGCAAATCACCCTACCATCAACCCTTTTTGGGGCTTCACTGGGTCCTGCAGCCTGCTCCTGTGGACCACTTGGTGCACACCACAGCTGCTAAAGGTCCCCACCCAACTCTTTCTGGCCCCAAATTTATTTTGACTTCTCTCCTAAACTATGAGGGACAGAACTGGGAGAACAGAGCGAGGCCTTTGCTCAAACCATCCTGGATGTGAAGGGGAGTGTGTGTTTGAAACTCCTCCCCACCGCCCATCCCACCAAAGTGCATTCTCATCATTCTTATAACACATGGGGGATAAAATATAATGATTATCATTTTGCTATTTTTATTGTGCTTGTCTCTGCTAGAGGCTTTCATACTTCAACAGTTCTGATAGATCATCATCCTGATGTACTCATATTCCTATGCCCTTCTAACTCTTTTGTTCTATCCTTAGAATCTCTAGAATGGGAGCATTACTGGGGCCACTGACCTTTCAAAGTTATGAATTACTCTGGTTTTATTATCATGGACTGGAGTCCAGATCATGGACAGTTTTTAGAAAAATGGTCTAACAGATCCCTCAAATGGCATTGTATCAATAACACGTTAATGGGTTATGACAATGAAACGGTTAAATGGCAACAGTTTGCACTGGTTCCTCATCAATTTCAATTAAAAGGTTATCCATATATTCAAGGGGACATTTGGTAATTATGGGCTATGTCTGGAAATCTTATTATATGGTCGGGGAATTATACTCTGAAGGTCACAGATGCATCGGGTCCATTTCATGTTAATTTGCATGTTACTAAATTTTATTTTGCTATGGCTTGTGTGAAATATCCATTTGCACTGTTGTATGGGAATTGGACCTGGAATATATTCAAGGGGACATTTGGTAATTATGGGCTATGTCTGGAAATCTTATTATATGGTCGGGGAATTATACTCTGAAGGTCACAGATGCATCGGGTCCATTTCATGTTAATTTGCATGTTACTAAATCTTATTTTGCTATGGCTTGTGTGAAATATCCATTTGCACTGTTGTATGGGAATTGGACCTGGAAGGAAACTTTGGGAACTATATCTTATGTATATTGCAGTTTGACTCAATGTATAAATAGATCTTGGTGGAATCGATTTGAAAATCAAAACAATGATGTTAAGTCACTATTGATTGTTAAAGCTAGAATAGAACCATGGCTGCCTGTCAATTTGACAAGACCATGGTCGGACCCTTTTGCTGTTTCTCATCTGGTGACCGCTATGCAAACCTTGCTTCATCAGTCTCGCTGGATGCTGGGAATCATCATAGCCTCTGTTCTTGCCGTCGCCTCAGTTACCGCAACGGCCGCAATGGCTGGACTTGCTTTGCAACAAGAAATCCAGACCGCTGATTTTGTTCGCAATTGGCATAAGGACTCTCATCTGTTATGGCAACAACAACGAGATTTAGATGCTCAACTTGCAACCGATGTCCTCAATCTTCAACATACTGTTTCTTGGCTTGGGGATCAATTAACTGTCTTGTCTACTAGAAGCATGTTAAAATGTGATTGGAACTCTTCCCAGATATGTATCACCCCAGTGTCATTCAATTTGAGTATAGGGTGGGAAAAGGTAAAATGATCATTAATAGGGCATCAGAACATTACTGTGGAAATAATGAAGTTAGAACAGCAAATATTATCTACTTTCAGTAGAACCTTGCCTGACATTAATGAATCTGATTTGTTACAGAGTCTACAAGAGGGACTGAATAATTTAAATCCTCTTGGGCATGTATCCACACTTATTGGAACTACTTTTGGGAACACTGCACTTATATTGTTTTTATGCTGTATTGCTTTTTTAGTCTTCCGGTGCTGGCGCAGAAGGCAACAACTGAAAAAGGAAAAGCAATACCTCCAAGCCGCTTTACAAATTGCTATTGCATCTAAGAAATAAGGGGGAGATGTAGGAGACCATCAGTGGCCTGAGAATGGATCAGATAGGGAGGCATCCGTGTGCCCGCAAACGGGGCCTTTTGCCTGGGCAAGGGGGCTCCTTGCAAACAAGCTCCCTCTTGCCTGAAGCCTGTTCGCGAACCCCTAGTGGTTAGCGACCCTCTCGCAAATGAAGGGTCTCTCGCCCTCCCTGAAAAGTAGGAGGAAGCTGGGGCCCTGAACAGGCTTCTTAGTAAACATGTGAAGGTCACTTTCTCCCTCTGTGCTGTAATCGCAATGTTGTACTCATATGGTAAAAGAATGCAGTGCTTCGCTTCTTGGATTGCTTCCCAGAACTGGACTATAAAAATAAACTGCAAGGGGTCTTGCGCAGATTTGTTCCTCCGGCCGGAGTTGTATGTATGTCTGTCCTTCGTGTGTCTGTGTCTCTTTGTCATTTCACTTGCGACAGTAAGCACTGAAATGGGGCTCAGGAGTATTTCTCAGGGTTGAACTAGTGCAAGACCCAGCCTCGATTGGTGTAGGGACCAAGAGGGAGGATCAGGAGGGTCTTCAAGTGTCTTGCACAAGCTCTCGGCCCAGCCAGATTGAGTGCAGGTACTTAGATGTCAATTCAGGAGTATTCGCTGAAGTTTCAAGACAGCCAGAACTTACCATGGTTCAGTACAGGGACAGAGATGTGGGCTCAGGAGAAATTTTCATGGTTTGAACAAGGGCAGGACTGAGCATGGTCAGTGCAAGGATCGAAAAGTGGGCTCAGGAGTATTTGTTGGGTTCTTGTACAAAGGCACGTCGAGCCTTGTTCAGTGTAGCAAGTGAGATGCGGGATCAGGAGGGCTTCATGGGGGACCGACCAATGGCAGGATACACCCTAGCTGAGAGACAGGGAGCGAGTTGTGGGCTCAGGATTGTAGGTCAGTGGCTTGAAAATGGCCAAGACTAGCCTGAGAGTCAGAGAGAGGCTAAGCAGTGTTGGCTGGCACCTTGAACGAGTGCAGGACCCATCCTAGGTCAGTGCAGAGACATCATTGTGTGCTCAGGCATGTTTGCCGGGGCTTGAATAAAGGCAGGGTCCAGCCTGTGTGAGTTCTGGGAATGAGATATGGGCTCAAGATTGCTGGTCAGGGCATGAAACCAGTGCGGGACCCAGCATAATTCATCTCAGGAACTGCAAAGTGGGCCCAGGAGCGATTGTCTAGGGCTTCAATAAGGTCAGGCCCCAGTCTGGATCAGTAGAGAGACCTAAATGTGAGCTCTGGAATACTTTTAGAGGGCTTTTGCAAATACAGGACCCACCCTGGTTCAATGCAGCTACTGTATGGGGGTTCATGAGTGTCTCTCGGCATCTGAACAAGCGCAGGACCAGCCTGGTTCAGTGAAGGGACCCAGATGTGGGCTCAGGTATAGTTTCCAGGGGCTTGAACAACAGCTAGATCCAGCTTGGTGCCCTTGTGAAACAGCCTGATTCTGTGAAGGGACCTAGTGGTTGGCTCAGGAATATTTTTCAGATTGGACAACAGATCTGCACTGAGGAGTGTTTGCCAGAGGGTTGAAACAGTGCAAGATTCAGCATGGTTAACTGCAGGGACCTGGTGTTGGGCTCAGGAGTGTTTTTCTGGGTCTTGCACAAAGGCGCTTCAAGCCTCGTTCCGCACAGTGATTGAGATGCGGGAACAAGACTGCTTCATGTGGAACTTACCAATGGCAGGACATATCCTAGCTCAGAGGCAAGGAGAGAGTTACGGGTTCAGGATTGTAGGTCGGTGGCTAGAATATGGCCAGGACTAGACTGAGAGTCAGAGAGAGGCTCAGCAGTGTTGGCTGGACCCTTGAACGAGTGAACGACCCATCCTAGCTCAGTGCAGAGGTGATGATGTGGGTTCAGGAGTGTTTGCTGGGAGTTGAATAAAGGCAGGGTCCAGCCTGCTTGAGTTCTGTGAGTGAGATCTGGGCTCAAGAGTGTTGGTCGGGGCATGGAAACAGTGCAGGACCCAACATAATTCAGCTCAGGAACTGCGATGTAGGCCCAGGAGCGATTGTCTGGGGCTGCAATAAGAACAGGACCCAGTCTGGATCAGTAGAGGGCCCGATATGTGGGCTCCAGAATATTTTTAGAGGGCTTGTGCAAATACAGGATCCATCCCGGTTCAATGCGGGGACCATATGTGTGCTCTTGAGTGTCGCTCAGAGTCTGAACAAGTGCAGGAAAAGCCTGGTTCAGTGAAGGGACCCAGATATGGGCTCGGGTGTAGTTTTCAGGGGCTTGAACAAGAGCTGGATCCAGCTTGATTCCGTGTTGTCTTGCACAATGGCAGGAACCAGCGTGATTCTGTGAAGGGACTTAGTGGTAGGCTCAGGAATATTTTTCAGAAGCTTGGAAAATAGATGTGTGCTGAAGAGTGTTTGCCGGAGGCTTGATCAAGGGCAAGATTCAGCATGGTTCACTGCAGGGACCTATTGTTGGGCTCAAGAGTGTTTTTCGGGGCCTTTCTGAAAGGCTCACCCACCTTCTTCAGTGCAGCAAGTGTGATGTGGGATCACAAGTGTTTCCTGGGGTATTGAACAACGGAGGTACCCACCATAGTTCCGATGCATGGAGCTACTTGTTGGCTCAGCACTGCTTGCCAGTAGCTCGGATAAGGCCGGGATCTAGGATGAAAGTCAGATACAGGCCCAGTTATGTTGGTCGGGGTCTTGAATAAGTGCAGGACCCAGCATGGTTCATGGCAGGGTTGGAGATGCAGGCTCAGGATTGTTTCTCAGGGGCATACACAAAGGCAGGAACCACCCTGGTTCAGTGCAGGGACCATGATGTGAGCTCAGGAGCATTTGCTTTGGGTGTACCAGGGGCAGGTCACAAAATGCTTCAGTGCCAGGCTTGAGATGTTGGCTCAGCCCTGTTGCTAGGGGTCATGAACCTAGGCAGCACTTAGCCTCGTTCAGTGCACAAATGGACTTTTGGGCTCAGTGTTGACTGTCGGTGCTTGAACATGGGAAGAAGCTACCCTGGTTCAGTGCAGGGACCCAGAAGTGTGTTCAAGAGTATTTGTCATGGTTTCAAACAAGGGCAGAATCCAGCCTGGTCAGTGTAAGCACCAAAATGGGGCTCAGGAGTATTTCTCGGAATCGAACAAGGGCAGGACCCAGCCTGGTTTGGCGGAGTGACCGAGATGGAGGCTCAGGAGGGTCTTCAAATGTCTTGCCCGAGCTCTCGGCCCAGCCAGGTTCAGTACAGGTACTTAGATGTTGATTCAGGAGTATTCACTGAGGTTTCAAGACAGCCAGAATTTAGCATGGTTCAGTACAGGGACCAAGATGTGGGCTCAGGAGAAATTGTCATGGTTTGAACAAGAGCAGGACAGAACATGGTCAGTGCAAGGATCGAAAAGTGGACTCAGGTGTATTTGTTGCAGGCTTGCACAAAGGCATGTCGAGCCTTGTTCAGTGCAGCGAGTGAGATGCAGGGTCGGGAATGCTTCATGTGGGACTGACCAATGGCAGGACACAACCTAGCTCAGAGGCTGGAAGAGAGTTGCTGGCTCAGGATTGTAGGTCAGTGGCTTGATTATGGCCAGGACTAGCCTGAGAGTCAGAGAGAGTCTCAGCCTTGTTGGCTGGCACCTTGAACGAGCGCAGGACCCATCCTAGGTCAGTGCAGAGACGACGTTGTGGGCTCAGGTGTGTTTGCCAGGGCTTGAATAAAGGCAGGGTCCAGCCTGCTTGAGTTCTGGGAGTGACATATGGGCTCAAGAGTGTTGGTCGGGTCATGGAACCAATGCAGGACCCAGCATAATTCAGCTCAGGAACTCTGATGTGGGCCCAGGAGCGATTGTCTGGGGCTGCACTAAGGTCAGGAACTAGTCTGCATCAGTAGAGGGACCGAAATTTGGGCTCCGGAATATTTTTAGAGGGCTTGTGCAAGTACAGGACCCACCCTGGTTCAGTGCAGGGACCGTATGTGGCTCATGAGTGTCTCTGGCGGCCTGAATAAGTGCAGGAAAAGCCTGGTTCAGTGAAGGGACCCAGATGTGGGCTCGAGTTTAGTTTTCACAGGCTTGAACAAGAGCTGGATCCAGCTGGGTTACGTTGTCTTGCACAAGGGCAGGAACCAGCCTGAGTCTGTGAAGAGACCTAGTGGTGGGCTCAGGAATATTTTTTGGAATCTTGGACCACAGATTTGCGCTGAGGACTGTTTGTTGGAGGCTAGAACCAGTGCAAAATTCAGCATAGTTCACTGCTGGGACCTAGTGGTGGGCTCAGGATTGTTTTTCAGGGTCTTACTCAAAGTCTGACCCACCTTCTTCAGTGCAGCGAGTGGGATGTGGGATCGCAAGTGTTTCCAGGGGATTGAACAATGGCGGTACCCACCATAGTTCCGATGCATGGAGCTACTTGTTGGTTCAGGAATGCCTGCCAGTAGCTCAAAAAAGGACGGGAACTAGCATGAGAGCCAGACACAGGCCCAGCTATGTTGGTCAGGGCCTTGAATAAGTGCAGGACCAAGCATGGTTCATGGCAGGGACAGAGATCCGGGCTCAGGAGTGTTTCTTGGAGGCATACACAAAGGCAGGAACTCGCCTTATTCAGTTCAGGGACCAAGATGTGGGCTCAGGAGCATTTGCTGTGGGTGCACCAGGAGCAGGTCACAAAATGCTCCAGTGCCAGGCTCGAGATGTTGGCTCAGGCCTTGTTGTTAGGGGTCCTGAGCGTAGGCAGCACTTAGTCTCGTTCAGTGCAAGAACGGACATCTGGGCTAAGGGATGTCTGCCGTTGCTTGAACATGAAAAGAAGCTAACCTCCTTCAGTACAGGGACCAAGAAGTGGGTTCAAGAGTATTTGTCATGGTTTAGAACAAGGGCAGAATCCAGCCTGGTCAGGGTAAGCACCAAAATCAGGCTCAGGAGTATTTCTCGGGGTTGAACAAGTGCCGGACCCAGCCTGGCTTGGTGCAGGGACCGAGAGGGAGGCTCAGGAGGGTCTTCAAGTTGCTTGCACAATCTCTCGGCCCAGCCAGCTTCAGTGCTGGTACTTAGATGTCGACTTAGGAGTATTCGTTGAGGCTTCAAGATAGCCTGGTTCAGAACTTAGCCTGGTTCAGTACAGAGACCGAGATGTGGGCTCAGGAGAAATTGTCATGGTTTGAACAAGGGCAGGACCGATCATGGTCAGTGCAAGGATCGAAAAGTGGACTCAGGAGTATTTGTTGTGGTCTTGCACAAAGGCACATTGAGCCTTGTTCAGTGCAGTGAGTGAGATTGGGGGTCAGGAGTGCTTCATGGGTGACTGACCAAAGGCAGGACATACCCTAGCTCAGAGGAAGAAAGCGAATTGCAGGCTCAGGATTGTAGGTCAGTGGCTTGAATATGGCCAGGACTAGCCTGAGAGTCAGAGAGAGTCTCAGCAGTGTTGGCTGGCACCTTACAAAAGTGCAGGATCCATCCTAGTTCAGTGCAGAGACGACGCTGTGGGCTCAGGCATGTTTGCCAGGTCTTGAATAAAAGCAGGGTCCAGCCTGCAGGAGTTCTGGGAGTGAGATATGGGCTCAAGAGTGTTGGTCGGGGAACGGAACCAATGCAGGACCCAGTATAATTCAGCTCAGAAACTGCGATGTGGGCCCAGGAGTGATTGTCTCAGGCTGCAAGGTCTGAGGTCTAAGGTCAGGACCCAGTCTGGATCAGTAGAGGGACCGAAATGTGGGCTCTGGAATATTTTCTGAGGGCTTGTGCAAGACTAGGATCCACCCCTGTTCTGTGCAGTGACCGTATGTGGGTTCATGAGTGTCTCTTGGTGACTGAACAAGTGCAGGACCAGCCTGGTTCAGTGAAGGGACCCAGATGTGGGCTCGGGTGTAGTTCTCACAGGCTTGAACAAGAGCTGGATCCAGCTGGGTTACGTTTTTGTCTTGCACAAGGGCAGGAACCAGCCTGAGTCTGTGAAGAGACCTAGTGGTGGGCTCAGGAATATTTTTCGGAATCTTGGACAACAGATGTGCGCTGAGGACTGTTTATCGGAGTCTTGAACCAGTGCAAGATTCAGCATGGTTCACTGCAGGGACCTAGTGGTGGGCTCTGGATTGTTTTTTTGGGTCTTGCTCTTAGTCTGACCCACCTTCTTCAGTGCAGAGAGTGAAATGTGGGATTGCAAGTGCTTCCTGGGGGAATGAATGATGGCGGTACCCACCATAGTTCCGATGCATAGAGCAACTTGTTGGCTTAGGAATGCCTGCCGGGAGCTCAAAAAAGGATGGGAACTAGGATGAGAGTCAGATACAGGCCCAGCTATGTTGGTCAGCGTCTTGAATAAGTGCAGGACGCAACATGGTTCATGGCAGGGACGGAGATCTGGGTTCAGGAGCGTTTCTCGAAGGCATACACAAAGGCAGGAACCCGCCTTAATCAGTGCAGGGACCATGATTTGGGCTCAGGAGCATTTGCTGGCTGTGCATCAGGGTCAGGTCCTGAAATGTTTCAGTGCCAGGCTCGAGATGTTGGCTCAGGCCTGTTGTTAGGGGTCCTGAACCTAGGCAGCATTTAGCCTCGTTCAGTGCAGGAATGGACAACTGCGCTCAGCATTGTCTGTTGGTGCTTGAACATGGGAAGTATCTAGCCTGGTTTAGTGCGGGGACCGAGAAGTGGGTTCAAGATAATTTGTCATGGTTTCGAAAAAGGGCAGAATCCAGCCTGGTGAGTGTAAGCACTGAAATGGGGCTCAGGAGTATTTCTCAGGGTTGAACAAGTGCAGGAACCAGCCCGGTGTGATGCAGGAATAGAGAGGGAGGCTCAGGAGGGTCTTCAAGTGTCTTACACAAGCTCTCTGCCCAGCCAGCCTCAGTGCAGGTATTCAGATGTCGATTCAGGAATATTCGCTGAGGCTTCAAGATAA
Organism: Cephalophus harveyi; assembly: GCA_006410635.1. Classification (NCBI taxonomy): domain Eukaryota; kingdom Metazoa; phylum Chordata; class Mammalia; order Artiodactyla; family Bovidae; genus Cephalophus; species Cephalophus harveyi. Next base: position 65,753 of record SJYT01001162.1, on the reverse strand, counting down.
CCAAAACTTAGCCTGGTTCAGTACAGGGACCGACATGTGGGCTCAGGAGAAATTGTCATGGTTTGAACAAGGGCAGGACCGAGCATGGTCCATGTAAGGATCAAAAAGTGGGCTCATGAGTGTTTGTTGGGGTCTTGCACAAAGGCACGTCGAGCCTCATTCAGTATAGCGAGTGACATGCAGGATTGAGGGTACTTCATGGAGGACTGACCAATGGCAGGACACACCCTAGCTGAGTCAGGGAGCATGTTGTGGGCTCAGGATTGTAGGTAGGTGGCTTGAATATGGTCAGGACTAGCCTGAGAGTCACAGAGAGTATCAGGAGTGGTGGCTGGCACCTTGAACGTGTGCAGGACCCATCCTAGGTCAGTTCAGAGATGACGTTGTGGGTTCAGGCATGTTTGCTGCGTCTTGAAAAAAGGCAGCGTCCAGCCTGCTGGAGTTCTGGGAGTGAGATATGGGCTCAAGAGTGTTGGTCGGGGCATGGAACCAGTGCCGGACCCAGCATAATTCAGCTCAGGAACTGCGATGCTGACCCAGGAGTGATTGTGTGGGTCTGCAATAAGGTCAGGATCCAGTCTGGATCAATAGTGAGACCGAAATGTGGGCTCCAGAATATTTTTAGAGAGCTTGTGCAAGTACAGGACCCAAACTGGTTTAGTGCAGGGAACCTATGTTGGCTCATGAGTGTCTCTCGGTGTCTGAACAAGCGCAGGACCAGCCTGGTTCAGTGAAGGGGCCCAGATGTGGGCTCAGGTGTACTTTTCAGGTTCTTGAAAAAGAGCTGGATCCAGCTTGGTTCCATTGTGAACCAGCCTGTTTCTGTGAAGGGACCTAGTGGTGGGCTCAGGAAAAATTTTCAGAAGCTTGGATAACAGATGTGCGCTGAGGAGTGTTTGTCGGAGGTTTGAACAAGTGCATGATTCAGCATGGTTCACTGTAGGGACCTAGTGGTGGCTCAGGAATGTTTTCGCAAACATCTTGCTCAAAGACCCCATCTTGCTCAAAGGCTGACCCAACTTCTTCAGTGCAGCGAGTGGGATGTGGGGTCGCAAGTGTTTTCTGGAACCTTCCTCATGCTGGCAACTATATATATATAGCATTTACACTGTTCAGTTCAGTCGCTCAGTTGTGTCTAACTCTTTGCGAATCCATTAATTGCAGCACGCCAGGCCTCCCTATCCATCACCATCTCCCGGAGTTCACTCAGACTCACGTCCATCGAGTCCGTGATGCCATCCAGACACCTCATCCTCTGTCGTTCCTTCTCGTTCTGCCCTCAATCCCTCCCAGCACCAGGGTCTTTTCAAATGAGTCAACAAACTCTTCTCATGAGGTGGCCAAAGTACTGGAGTTTCAGCTTTAGCATCATCCCCTCCAAAGAAATCCCAGTGTTGATCTCCTTCAGAATGGACTGGTTGGAACTCCTTGCTGTCCAAGGCAGTCTCAAGAGTCTTCTCCAACACCACCGTTCAAAAGTATCAATTCTTCAGGGCTCTCTTTATAGTCCAACTGTCACATCCATACATGACCACAGGAAAAACCATAGCCTTGACTAGACAGACCTTTGTTGGCAAAGTAATGTCTCTGCTTTTGAATATGCNCAGCAAAGTAATGTCTCTGCTTTTGAATATACTATCTAGGTTGGTCATAACTTTCTTCTTTAGCGTCTTTTAATTTCATGGCTGCACTCACCATCTGCAGTCATTTGGGGGCCCCCAAAAATAAAGTCTGACACTGTTTCCACTGTTTCCCCATCTATTTCCCATGAAGTGATGGGACCAGATGCCGTGCTCTTTGTTTTCTGAATGTTGAGCTTTAAGCCAACTTTTTCACTCTCCTCTTTCACTTTCATCAAGAGGCTTTTTAGCTCCTCTTCACTTTCTGCCATGAGGGTGGTGTCATCTGCATATCTGAGGTTATTGATATTTCTCTCAGCAATCTTGATTCCAGCTTGTGTTTCTTCCAGTCCAGTCTTTCTCATGATGTACTCTGCATATAAGTGAAATAAGCAGGGTGACAGTATACAGCCTTGAGGTACTTCTTTTCCTATTTGGAACCAGTCAGTTGTTCCATGTCTAGTTCTAACTGATGCTTCCTGACCTGCATACAGATTTCTCAAGAGGCAGATTACATGGTCTGGTATTCCCATCTCTTTCAGAATTTTTCACAGTTTATTGTGATCCACACAGTCAAAGGCTTTGGCATAGTCAAGAAATAGATGGTTTTCTAGAACGCTCATGCTTTTCCCATGATCCAGCGGATGCTGGCAATTGGATCTCTGGCTCCTCTGCCTTTTCTAAAACCATCTTGAACATCAGAGAGTTCACGGTTCACGTATTGCTGAAGCCTGGCTTGGAGAATTTTGAGCATTACTTTACTAGCATGTGTGATGAGTGCAATTGTGTGGTAGTTTGAGCATTCTTTGGCATTGCCTTCCTTTGGAATTGGAATGAAAACTGACCTTCTCCAGTCCTGTGGCCACTGCTGAGTTTTCCAAATTTGAGGGCAGCACTTTCACAGCATCATCTTTCAGGATTTGAAACAGCTCAACTATTTACACAGCATCAAGTTTGTGTTAGGTGTTATAAGGAATGTGGAGATGATTGAAAGCATACGGCAGCATCCCCTGAAGTTACATGCAAAGACTACACCATTTTATGTAAGGGACTGGAGCACCCACGGATTTTTCTATCTGTGGGTGCAGGGTTCCCGGGCCCAGTCTCCCAAGGGTACCGAGCAGAGAGGACTGGGCCTTCTCAGGACTTCTGCTGCTCCGCCTGCCTTGGACACTGTCTCAAGTGCCACCACCCAGCACCTGACCTGCCTCGGTCCACAGTTTCTTTGCCAACCTTCCCTGACCATGATGTCAGAAACCACAGCCTCCCCCAACTCACATGCCATATTCACCTCCAGGGCTATTGAGATACTGTATTTTTGTTTCTAGAACAACATGTGGCTTCTGTCAGTAGTACATGCATAAACAATCAGTAACTGTTTTTAACACAATCATTTATCTGGACTACAGGCTTGACCCACTAATTCCTGGCTCCCCAGGTACTTACACTTGATCTTAGCCAGAAGGCTGAGAAGCAATTGCTCAAAGCATTTCATGAAATCCAAATCTTAATCATTTAAAACTAGCATGCAAGGGAGAAAGCCTGATGTAGCTTAATGCTGACAGGGGCGGTGGTGGTCGTTGAAATAAATGGTTTGTAACACAGTTTGTCTCCATATAATACATTTGTTGAAAACTTCCATGCCATTAACACATTTCCTTGACATTAAGGGACATTCTAAAGTTTACCTGTGACCATTTCTGATACCAGATCATGTTTCACCAGTAGCATATCATAGCTTGTTTGGCTGTGCCTAAATGGTGGCCCTAGCGGTAAAGGACTCTCCTGCCAATGCAGAAGACATAAGAGCCACAGGTTCCATCTCTGGGTCAGGAAGACCCCCTGCAGGAGGGCATGACAACCCACTCCAGTATTCCTGCCTGAAGAATCCTATGCACACAGGAGCCTGGTGGGCTATAATCCATAGATTTGCAAAGAGTCCAACAGGCCTGAAGCAGCTGAGCTCACATTCATACATATATGTATATAAATATATATTTTATAGTTGCATGATAAACAATGCTGTGGGGATTCCCTGATGATTCAGTATTTGAGACTCCTCACTTTCATTCTAGGGGGGCATGGGTTCAAACCTATGATCCCACAGGCCACAGCATGTGGCCAAAAAAAGGAATGATGTTGTATCTTACAACTGATGTCATCATAGATTTTTGAAAATTTTTAGTTTTTTGTAAGCAGAATCCAGTCTACTAAAAGCATGTCAGAAGACACTAATGAGAGGTAGCTCTATTATATAGGCAAATGGTTTAGACAGGGAGTGACAAACTGGCTTGCCTCCTGGTTAGTGTTTTTTTTCCTCTCACCAGCAAGCTAAGAATGATTTTTTGTTTTAGGTTTTGTTTGAACTTTTAAAAATATGTTTCATATTTTTACTTTTTTTTTTAACTGGAGGAAATGAAGGATTATTCTGTGACATGTGCAAATAACATGATATCTAAATTTCAGTTTCGCAAATAAAGTTTTATTGGAACAGAGCCATGAATATTTGCCGCTGCCTGAGGCTGTTTTACACTGCTAATGGCAGAGACAGCATGGCCCTTAAGGCCTGGTTACTCCGTAGCCCATTACAGAGAAATTTTGCCGACTCATGGCTGCAGAGAACAAAATGAAGCATTCCAAACCCCATGGCTCATCAGTCCAGTTGACTCAGTGCAGCTAAACACTTCCCACTCTGAGCCCCAGTGGAGGGTGCAGCTGAAGTGTCTATGTCTCCACATCCCAGAGAGATTTCTCTGGAAATACCAGCACCACGTCCTGCGTCCTGTGTCTGTGCAAGTCCTACCTGGCTCTCCAAAAGCCCTTTCTCAGTGAGGCTGGATCAGGAGATTCCAAGCCTTTGAAAGCCCATTCAAATCCAATCCATAGTATCCAAACCGAGCTCCAGTCAGGTTTCTCAACCAGTTTTTCTGCATAGGATTTTACAGAGAAGACATATGTGTATTTCCATTCCTTAGAAGGAAACAGAGCCACTGCATTAGAATCAAAATGAAGTTCACTAATGAATGTGATCTCAAGTGCCGTCACCAGATAGAACATCAAAAATACCTTTCTGATCAAATCAATATGTGTTCTCCTTAAACTTACACAATACATGTCTTTTACATCTCAAAGAAGCAGGGGGAAAAAAAAGTGACCATTAGAAAGAGCTGGTTTTGCACTCTGTTAAGAAGGCTGATGGTGACTGCTGTGCCTAGTTGCTCAGTCCTGTCTGACTCTTTGTGACCCCATACACTGTAGCCAGCCTGCCTTCTCTATCCATGGAATTCTCCAGGCAAAAATACTGCACTGGGTTGCCTTGTCCTTCTCAAAGTTGGTGAGTATCAAAACCCCAGGCTAGGGACTCCCCTGGTGGCCCAGTGATTGAGAATGTGCCTTCCAATGCAGGGAACGTGGGTTTGACCCGTGGTTGGGGAACTAAGATCCCACGTGCCAGAGGGCAGGAGACCCGACAAAGGATCCTGCATGCCACAGCTAAGACCACAGGAAGCCAATAAGTAAAGAAAAATAAATACTTTTAAAAACCCTATGCTATTTACATTCTTCTGGATATGTTTGAAAGCATGGCATTAACAATGTTATTTATTTATGGACACACCATGCGACTTCCTGCAGGATCCTAGTTTCCTGACCAGGGACTGAACCCAGGTCACCGGAGTGAAAGCATTGAGCACCACCCAATGGTTTGCCAGGGATTCCTAGTATCATTTACTTAAAGGGTTTATTTTTATTGTGTGTGAAAACCTACATCCTTTGCCGTGTTTACACTTATGACAAAACAGTTTGGATGTCAATTTTTAAATGTTTGCAAAAACGTAGGGGAAAGGAAGGAACATTGTGATGACCTATTAATGCTTCTAGGCTTCCGTGGTGGCTCAGACAGTAAAAAAAACTGCCTGCAGTACAGGAGTCCAGGGTTTGATCCCTGGCTCAGGAAGATCTCCTGCAGAAGGGAATGGCTATCCACTCCAGTCTTCTTCCCTGGAGAATTCCATGGACACAGGAGCCTGGGGAGCTACTACCCATCGGTTTGCAAAGAGTCCAACACAACTGGACGGCTAACACTGTCATTTTCCTATGCTTCTAACGATTGCTCAAATCTCAGAATCCCCTGGGACACTGTTAAACATAGAGATTCCAGGGCTGCATTTCACACCGAAGACACTCACATTGCCAGAGGAGGGGGCCTGGGAATCTGGAAGTTCAATGTTTGCCTCACTTGATTCTGAAGGGAGGTGAATCCCAGGGTGTGAAACCCTCCAATACTTGGGGAAAGACTGATCTCTGCTGTCTCAGTGGGAAAGAATCCACCTGTTAATGCAGGAGACCTGGGTTCAATCTCTGGGTGGGAAAGATCCCCTGGAGGAAGAAACGGCAACCCACTCCAGTATTCTTGCCTGGGAAATCCCAAGGACAGAGGAGCGAGCCTGGCAGGCTACAGCCTATGGGGTCACAAGACAGTCACACAACTTAGCAACTAAACCACAACAGTGAAAGTCGCTCAGCTCCATCCAGCCCTTCTCGACCCCATGGACTATACAGTGCATGGAATCCTCCAGGCTAGAATACTGGAGTGGTAGCCTTTCCCCTCTCCAGGGGATCTTCCCAACCCAGGGATCAAACCCAGGTCTCCCACGTTGCAGGCAGATTCTTTACCAGCTGAGCCACAACAGGAGCCCCAACAACAATAAGAACATGTTTAAAATACCCAAAATCTATGCCTTCAGGACCCCCTGAGGGTTGAGGGTCAGGAATTCATTTTCTCTTCATGTGACACACTGAGCACCTGCCTTGGGAGGAGCAGGTTATTGGTAATTCAGTCAATCAATCAGATGCTCTAGCTTGAGCTGGGAGCTTCATCCTCCCCACCACCCTTCAGAGATGCTAGGACTGGCACACCCTTGCTCGGGGCTTCTGGATGTTCTTCTTATTGAAGAAGTTAGGGTATAAGCAAAGCCCAGAGGTCAGGATCCAAACTTCTCAGTTTGGGCCACACTTTCAAACCTGCTGGACTGTGCTTCTTAACCCTGAGTCTAAGGAATTGCCGATGTGTCTTCTGCAAAAACACATTCTTGTCAAACAGTTGTGGCTGGGGCCTGAGAGGCTGAGTTTCTCACAAGCTCCAGGTGTTGCCCAGGCTGCTTAAGGTGTCCCTATTAAGCAGTGAGTCCTAGAGAGCTTTGTGAAAGTACTGATGTTCTGGTTGATTATGCCCGTCTTACTGCATACCCACAGAATTCGTTCTCTCTACATCTGGGACCAGGGAGTCAACGTTATGAAACACCTCATATATTTCTAAGAGCAGGTAGGCTGCAGATGTGTAGCCAGGCAAATCACCCTACCATCAACCCTATTTGGGGCTTCACTGTGTCCTGCAGCCTGCTCCTGTGGACCACTTGGCACACACCATGGCTGCTAAAGCTCCCCACCCAACTCTTTCTGACCCCAAATTTATTTTGACTTCTCTCCTAAACTATGAGGGACAGAATCGTGAAAACAGAGCGAGGCCTTTGCTCAAACCATCCTGGATGTGAAGGGGAGTGTGTGTTTGAAACTCCTCCCCACCACCCAGCAGAAAAAGGAAGAGAAACCACTGCTGTCTAGCAGAACACATGGAAGCTTATCAACAGATGTAGAGAAAAGCCTTCCCATGTTAGGTTAGCAAGAAGCAGAGGACATGAGTTCAACCTCTTCTGCAGGGTAGGTTTCCAGGAAGGAGGAGAGCAAGCTTTCGGTAGATGGGTTGAGAGCAGATGAATTTTTTGGAAGGCATTTGGGTCCTTAGCCAGGAAAGGAATTGAGTGGGGAGGGGATATGTCATCCTTCAGTTCTCTCTACCTCCAGAAGTTTCTATGCTATGGGCCATGGTCACAGGGCTCCCAGAGGTCAGCAAGAGAGGAATGATTGGTGACTTCATCAAAGCCTGACCCATAGAAGGCAGCCTCTCAGCAGCCAATGTCAGACGTCTGGGCCGTCTGCCAGGCTCAAGAAATGACCTACTGGGAACTCTCTGGTAGTCCAGGACTGACTAGGACTCTGCACTGTCACTGTTGAGAAGTGGATTCTGTCCTTAGTTGGGGAAGTAAGATCCTGCAAGCTGCATTGGCTGGCCACCTAAGAAACAGAAACAGAAAGACAGACATGACCTGTTCCCACCTTTCCTTCCAAAGGACTGACTAGGACTCTGCACTGTCACTGTTGAGAAGTGGATTCTGTCCTTAGTTGGGGAAGTAAGATCCTGCAAGCTGCATTGGCTGGCCACCTAAGAAGCAGAAACCGAAAGACAGACATGACCTGTTCCCACCTTTCCTTCCAAGGACAACCCCAAGGTCAAACCAGTCCAGGTCCATTGCTGTGGTCAAGGAGGAAGCACCCTGGGGCTTGTGGCTATGCAGTGACATGTGGTCAGCCTGACCACTAGGAAGACCACAGCCGTGACTATACAGACCTTTGTCGGAAGAGCAACGTCTCTGCTTTTCAACAAACTGTCTAGGTTTGTCACAGCTTTCCTGCCAAGGAGCAACCGTCTTTTGATTCAGGGTTGCAATCACCATTGCAGTGATTGTGCAGCCCAGGAAGAGGAAATCTGTCAGTACTTGCCCCTTTTCCCCTTCACTTAGTTTTAAGCTGCCTCTTTCACTCTCCTCCTTCATCCTCACCTAATCAGTGCAGAGCCTCTGGCTTCTTGCTGCTTCTGCTCTCAGTTCTACTTCCCTGAGTAAGAAATCATAAAAAGCTGGTTTCCCAGCTTAAATGCAAGGCTGTGACTGAGAGGGCCCGAAACATAAGGGACCATGGCACGCTGAAAAACTCTATCAGTGACAACTTGCACCACCTGCTTGCCCACAGTATTAAAGAGGAAGTGAAAGTGCCAGTCAGGACTGTCTGATTCTTTATGACTCCATGTCCTAGAGCCCGACAGGCTCTTCCACAGAATTCTCCAGGAAAGAATACTAGAGTTGGTAGCCACTCCCTTCTCCAGGGAATCTTCTCCATTCAGGGACTAAGCCTGAGTCTCCTGAATTGCAGGTGGATTCTTTACCATCTGAGCCATCAGGAAAGCTCAACTCAGGGTGATTCTGATTTGCACAACATTCCTATATCAAAACTTTGGAGGTGCATGCCAGTCCTTGGTCCTTCAGTCACAAAAAGGGGTACAGTTGGAGACCTCCACTCTGAAGAAGTGCTGTTGTTTTGTTTGGGGGCTAAATCTTCTTGGAATCTTAGAGCGCTTGGTCTCAGAATAGACCTCTGATGGGCAAAGAGAATTAGTTAAATTCTTAGTGCTTTAGAGCCTTACTGCTGGCAGGCTGGCAGAGAACCAAGATTTGGAGGAAACTGCATCTTTAACGTGTGGCTTAAGGTAAAATCTGAAGGGTTAAGGTTAAAAACAAAAAGTTACAGATGAATCACACGAAGGAGAAAAATGCCAAGTTACACTCAACACTGAAATAATGAATTTGGAAGTGACTTTTTTTGACAACGGGGAATGGATTTCTGTCAGCTTTTGAATCAGTAATTGTGTGTGAAAAATTTTATTAAAGTACAACACAATAAAACCTGTGGGGACTTTAGTGGCATAAAAGCACATGTAGACAATGGATTCAGGGATGTTGGGTTGTCTCTTAGAAAGTGGAGGCTTCCCTGGTGGCTCAGATGGTAAAGAATCTGCCTACAATGAAGGAGACCCAAGTTCAATCCCTGGGTTGGGGAGATCTCCTGGAAAAGATGACGGCTACCCACTGTAGCATTCTCACCTGTAGAATTCCATGGGCAGAGAAGCCCGGCAGCCTACACTCCCTGGAGTCCCAAGGTGTCAGATACGGCGAAGCAGTGGGTAAGGGGGATCTGGCTGGTGGGTCCCAGAGGCTCCAGATGGTCTGTTGGTGAATATCCCCCAGGACTCTGGGCCTGACTTTGCACAGTGAACCCATCTTGGCACTGCCCAGGGTCTGAGATGGAAGCTTTGCATCTCGTGGATCCACTGGGGAAAATGCTCAGGTCCAGGGCCTGGGTGGGTTAGCAGCGAGGTGCCCGATGAAGAAGGTTCCCTCAGTGGTGCTCACTGCTGGACACTTACTTCGTTCCAGGCCCTGAGGACGCACCTTGTATATGATGACAGGTTGAACAGCCTTAGAAATAAGTGAGGAGGTGGCTGCCTGGAAATGAGAACCGCAGGGAGTGGGTAAATAGTGCCCTGAACTCCTGGAGCCAATTCTTGCTTATCAGAGAGCATCTAGGGCCCTCTCACGCTCAGGTCCTTTTATTTAACCCCTAACAGGAGAGTCATGAGCTTAAAGGGGAGATTCATGGTCACAGATCACAGAGGACACCTAATGTTCGACACTGATGTTCCCTTTATTTGTTAACGATCCAACACAAGTGTAATGCTGCCATCAACCTCCCAAGCCCAAAACTCCCCCTCCAAAATTCAGACTCACATTTCTACCTCTGTAGGAACACATCTATCCCCAAATCCCACCAATCCCTTCCTCCCTGCCCACGCTAAATAACCTTTCCTTTTTCCACATTCACGAAACAATAGTCTGAAACTGTGGTTTTTGTTCCTTCTAGATTCACTGAGGTCTGGGTGGCACTGTCCCAGTGCCAAGGACAAAACCTGCAACTCGTGAGCTGGGATAGGCAGGCATGTAGCAGGGACACAGCATGGACACGGTGCCGTAGAAGATCTCATCACCACAGTGTGGACAGGGGTTGGTGCTGAGAAAGACCATGCTGACCCGCCCAGAGGCGTCCAGCAGCTGCATGAGCCGGGCGTGCAGCTGAGCCAGGAGGCCCAGGTGCAGGGTGCCACGCACATCCTCATAGCTCTCCAGGGGTGTGGGGTACACCACGAGGCTCAGCTTGCTCAGCCCCTCAGTGTGGTGAAGCAGGCTCTCCAGCATGGACATGGAGATGGGGTTGCTGCAGAATCTGAAGGTGCTGAGCTGGGAGCAGTGGCTCAGGGAGGGCAGGAGGGTGCGGAACTGGGAATCCATGATGCCGCACTGGTCCAGGTCCAGGTCCTGCAGGGTGGCCGAGGTCCTCTCGATCAGGACCTGCAGGGGCTCCAAGCTAAGGCTGGTCAGGTTGACCCCGCTGAGGCCCAGGTCCTTCAGCAGGCTGACACTCGGGCACTGCGACAGGTACGTCAGGTCTGACTCCGAAAGCAGGCAGTTGCTGATCGACAGGGTCTCCAGAGGAGTCTTCAGGCACCTGGAGAGAGACAGGGCAGTCAGCCCCAGGGGCAGAGGTGGCGGGCGGAGGCATGTGGGGAGGAGAGGCCTGCATCATCGGAACACAGGGCATCTCACTGGCTTGAAGCTAGCCTCTCACCTCCTTGACAAGAAGGCAGGGGGTCTTCCGGGGGTGAAGGTCTTGCTCACAGAGGTATGACCTCCCTCTGCACAAAATGATGAACTATTTTCAATGTGGGAAACAAACCGTGAACAAAGGTTATTTGCCTATTTCAGCTTACTAGTAATGGGTAGCAGGAATTAAGGTGTTTGTACAGGACACGACTAGTTGAGGTCATCAGCAGGCTGGAGGCAGTGGGCATGGGCTGGTGGGTCCCAACAGTTACACACCATCCCTGGGTGAATGTCCCCCAGATATGTGGGGGTCACAGACTGTCCATCACCACCTACAATACTTTTTTCTTTTTTTCTTCTGGTTTCTCACTGAACATATTTGTTCCTAATGCTTGGAGTTTGCAGCTGCCCAAAAGGGAATCAGTGCTACTCATTTTCCAGACAGACTAGCCTGCATCCTCTCAGTTGTTATCACTGTGTTCAAGGCAGAGCGATAACCTGTTACTGAGGATTTCCTATGTATTCAGAAGTCTGAGAGGAAAATAATAATTGTAATTTGGACTTAAAGGGAAAGGAGCCACTTCAACAAAGATGTTCATCTGAATTTTTCTCTTCTTTGGACTGCTTAAGAGCCACAATGTTCCCCTCCTGATGCCTCTTTGTCATTTCCAGAATCACCCACTTCCCACAGCTCACCTGGAGCCTAAAGCAGCTCAGGACAGAAGCAGCAGGTGGGAGGGACAGACAGAGGATCCGACTTCTAACCTGACACCTGATGGACCAATGGCCTTCTCGCTTAGTTATCCGTCATCGTCTCAGCTAAGACATCCCTCTCTCGGAAAGAATTCCTAAGGGCATCACACCTGACCTCCACTATGTGGACTCCCAGCAAGAAGTCTCCTTTGACAACATCTAATGTGGGCCACACCTCTGACCCTGACCAGGGAGGTGACCTGACAGGAAGCCTGGGGATAGGGCGGCGGCACTGTGAGGACTTCTCAGCGACCCATGCACCCTGGCAATATCCCCAGCGGGCAGGATACAAGAGAGGCCCATTCTGGCCTGCGGAGCTGGCACCATCCCTCACCTGAGCACCTGGTGCAGGTGGCCCTTCAAGAAGGAGATGGACTCCAGGTTGAGCACCTGCAGATGGGGCAGGTTCAGGAACTGGGCGGTGAGCTGGCTGACACAGTGCTCCTCCTGTTCGGGGGCGGTGTGCGGCAACACACGGATGTGCGACAGCAGCAGCCGGCCCAGGTTGCTCATCCAGCCCAGGTGTGGCAGGAACCTGCCCAGTGTGGCCAGCTTCCAGGTGCAGTTCACCTCCAGGTCCTGGACGGAGTCCAGCTGCACCAGCTTCAGGATCCCCCTGATCCCCTGCATGGGGATGCTGACGATCCTCAGCCTCTAACAGTACAGGTGCAGCAGGCTCCTTCTCTGCTTGCCCTTCTTCATCACATAGCTGAGGGTCTCGCCCAGAGTGTCCTCCTTGAGGTACAGGTCAAGCAGCACCTCCACAGGGGCCTGCGTCGGCATCAGCCCCGCCTGCGCCAGCACACTGCGCGTCTTCTGCATGGGCTCGGGTTCCAGCAGCGGGCAAACGCTGGCCTTGATGCCACACCACAGGCTCCAGAAGTCCTGGTGTGCGTTCCCATGCAAATCCAGGACCTGCAGCTTCCACTGCCTGCGGGGCTACTGGGCACACACTGAGCTGTGCAGAGGTCGACGGGCACCGGGACCCCGTGAGGGCTCTGCACTCCGCACACCACAGCTCCTCTGGCCTCCCGGCCTGCCTTGGTCACCACTTTAAGGGACCCTGGGAGAGGGCCACGTGCCTTTTGTCCCCTCTGCCCCTCAACTAGTCCTGTACACCCCAATGCCTGTTTCAGGTCATCATCCTGCCCTCGCTGCATCTGGCTCACACCCCCAGGCCCCACCAGGATGCCAGGGCGACCTTACCTGGGGTGGACCTTCTGAGCAAGCAGGACGTCCAGGCCTTCGAGTGCAGCCTGGAAGGTCTCCAAATGAGGCTGGTGGTCCTTCATCAAGGCCCCCAGGGGGAGGCAGGGGAAGGGCCAGGCCTGCACCATTGCCTTCACGGCATGGGTGTGCCTCCCAGCAAAGGCCGCCTTAAACAGCGGCGGGAAGTGCTCCACAGGCAGCTCCTCCAGGGCCATGACGTCCAAGTCCTCATTCCGCACTAGGCACTGGCTGGCCAGTTCCAGGAGTCGGAGTGGGGCCCAGAAGCCAAACCAGAAGAACCTACTCTGGAACGAGTCCTGGGGGGATGTCAGAGAGCAAGCGGGGGTGAAGGGGGGTCCTTCTGTGGCCAAAGAACCGGGGAGACCCTGTTATCCCTCCAGCATCAAGGAGCCCAAGGCAGGGTCAGAGACAACTACTGGCCACAAAGTCACAGCTCTCGTCCCACTGGCACCTGGATAAGCATCTCTCTGGGCAGCAACAGAGGAACAAGCTGACATCTTGCCCCATCCTGTATCTACTGGCCGCTGCATTTAATCTCAGCCCTGCTGGCCAGTAGACACCTAGCAGTCTGACAGCTGACCCCACTCACTTCAGAGAAAGCTTCTGATTATTTCTCAAGGGCTGAAAACAGGAAAAAGTTGTTCAGCCCACCACGGCCTGTCTCTAAAGTCCAAACAATAACTCACACAATGGGTGCTGTCATGTCACTTAATAAAAAGACGTACCTTCCACTGTGGGTCACTTCTACAAGAGTTATTACCATTTGGTTCAGTGAAGCAAAGCGCTCACATTCAGAACATAGCCTCCACTCTTTCAAATATTCTACACATTTTTTTAATTTTTGCATTTCATCTGCTTGAAAAACAGTTTTTACCTTGTCAAAAAGAAACCCCCCAAATCCTTTAAGCTCGTGAGATCACAGAACTATAAAATGATATGAACCATAATGCCTCCTCCCAAACTGACACATAGAATGTCACTCAAAATTCCTCCAAATTAGATGTCTTTCATTAAATCAATGCCGGGAATATGCCTGGCAGTTCAGTGAGGAGGACTCTGTCCTTTCACTGCAGGGGCACGAGTTCCATACCTATCAGGGAATTACGAACCCAGATGCTGTTCACTGAGGCCCCATCCCCTCACTCTCACCCGACCCTACCCCATCCACCCCGCCTCCCCTTGCCAAATTCTACGTGGTTAAGAAATGTTCTTAATGGTCTGTACAAGTGGCCAAAATCAGAGAAGAAACCAAAATATCTGGGATGAAGTAAAACTGCATGCAGAAGCAAAAGCTAAGCATGCAGTTGCCAATGTGAATGGAAAGGCAAAGAAAATTCTCTACAGGACCCTGGCCCGTGTGGCCTGACCCAAGAATACCCCGGCAGGTAAAGCTGTCAGAGCCCGAGGCTCCAGCATGGAGCAGAGTGCTCAGGCCTGAGTCCCACTTCTCCTTCCAGGACACACTTTTCAGATTCTGCCTGAAATTTCCATTTCTGGCTCAAGCGCTATCTTACTGCTAGATATCCATGCAGCTAAGGCTGACTGGGTTTTTTTACATTCTCACTACATACAACTGATGGGATCCTATGTCTGTTCAGAAAAGCAAAATATGAAGGAAGAAAACCAACCTGAAGGTACATTTCTTGCAGGAGTTTGGGCCACATCAAAATCACCCAAATGTTCACGTTCAGACAGCTTTGTGTGGATGGTGGTGTCACCCCAGAAGAAAAAGAAACAGAGTAAGGTTCCCGCGGTATCAGACAGCCACTTACCCATTACGCCAGACTGCGAAACACGTGCTCGTTCAAGCGGGAACAGAGGTGTAATGGAGGGATGGTGGGTCCTCCAGTTTTGGAGGGTCCAGGCTTCCCTGGAACCAGTCAGGTCAAAATGACACCTAGGAGCAGGCCCACGGAACAGAGGGACCAGACATTTGGAGTGAAACCAAGGAAAGTACCCAAGACACGTGTGTTTGGTTTGGAGGAATTCAAAGACTGTTCCTAGGCGAGGCTTGAGAAATTGCTAGCAGAGGGAGTGGCCTCAAAGGGGCCAGGTGGATCCATTAAACCCCAGGCAAACCCGAGATCCACGCTTCCTCCCTCCCTGGAGGCAAAGGGCATTTCCTCGTTGAACCTAGGACATTACATTTAGGAATGTGGTTAGGGAGGATGGAACTGTTGTGGCTGGCCAAAGCTGGGACACGCCTTGTTCTTCCCGAAAGCCACTGAGGGCTTAGGGCCGTGGGCTCTCCTGAAGGGAAATAAACATGAGCCAAGGACAGAAATCTGTATCGGCAAACGCCTGCAAATGGAGGCTCAGGCGTCCCCCTGCGCATCCCAGCCTGGGCTCTGTCCAGCGACCTGTACCCTCCCCATGACCTTCAAAGGCTCCTTCCCAAGTGTTTGGTTTGGAGGAATTCAAAGACTGTTCCTAGGCGAGGCTTGAGAAACTGCCAGCAGAGGGAGTGGCTACAAAGGTACCAGGTGGATCCCTTAAACCCCAGGCAAACCCGAGATCCACACTTCCTCCCTCCCTGGAGGCAAAGGGCATTTCCTCGCTGAACCTAGGACATTATATTTAGGAATGTGGTTAGGAGAGGATGGAACTGTTGTGGCTGGCCAAAGCTGGGACACGCCTTGTTCTGCCCAAAAGCCACTGAGGGCTCAGGGCCGTGGGCTCTCCTGAAGAGAAATAAACATGGGCCAAGGACACAAATCTGTATCGGTAAACGCCTGCAAATGGAGGCTCAGGAGTCCCCCTGTGCATCCCAGTCTGGGCTCTGTCCAGCGACCTGTACCCTCGCCATGACCTTCAAAGGCTCCTTCCCAAGTGTAGCTGGATAACCGGACCGTCCCTCAGCGCCAGTGAGTGAGGAATGCAAAGCGCCTGCGAAACCCCCACCCCACAGCCCTCTCCCTCCCCTACGGCTCTCACCTACACACATTCTGATGGGAGCTCAACTTTAAGCCCACAGATACAATTCAGTTTTGCCTCTGCTCTGCATTAAGCACAGGGAGCATCACGGACTTTCTCCCAGGCGAGGTGCAAAGCCTGCATCAAAGGGTCTGGGGAGAGGCCCTGCTGTACTCGCGGACACGAGGGTTCTGCTTCAGTCTCATAACATGGACGGAAGGAACCTCTCCACCCTCGGCATTGTGATGCCCCAACAGTTTCTCTATTTGCAGGTTGAGAAGTTGGCCCTCCCTGAAGGATACTCTACAGTATGGCAACTTCCTAGAGACAGTATTCACTAAATCCTACCTACCCATCAGCAGCCAGAGACATGGCTGTCCCTTAAATAGAGGACAGCTGCTTCCGCTGCTCGGTCCCCTCAGTCATATTCGACTCTATGCGACACACAGCTGGCAGCCCACTAGGCTCCTCTGTCTCTGGGATTCTCCAGGTGAGAATACTGGAGTCGGCTGCCATTCCCTTCTCCACTGCATGAAAGGGAAAAGGCAAAGTGAAGCCGCTCAGTCGTGCCCGACTCTTAGCCATCCCTTGGGACTGCAGCCTACCAGGCTCCTCCATCCATGGGATTTTCCAGACAAGTGTCCTGGAGTGGGGTGCCATTGCCTAAAACCCTAAAATAAGATCAAGCTGGAATGTGCCTTGTGGGCATTTTGACCTCTGGCAATCACCTTAACCAAGCAGCTGCAAGAGCTCAAGATTCACAACAAAGATAATCATCAAGTCCCTGATTAAGGAGCAGCTATGACGATGCTGGAACTTTCCAACACTCCCTCAAATAACTTTTCAGAGAGAAGCCGAAGTACACCCCTAGTTTCCTTTCCCAGCCTGGTGTGCCCGAGACAGCCAAGGCCAGACGATGTCATGCTCCGTGGAGGAGGAACTGGAAGACCCACTTGGGCAAGATGTGTATAAGAGACAGGGCTCGTGCAGCCTCTGAGCTCCTTTTGCGGCTGGGAAGGGCTCATTCCCTCTCTAGTTGCAGAATTCCTTCTGAGACTGCAAAGCATCTGCTCCCCAGGGTCTTCCTACGGGTCTCTGGAATACCTCTCTGCCCCAAGAGGCCCTCGAAATGCTTGAAGATGACCCTCCCTGGCTTCTGGAGGAAGACCACAGCCCAGCTGGTCCCCAGAGGCCCCAGACTGACAAGAAGACCTGGGGACCCATCCTCCAGCAGTTGAGATCCCACCTAGCGTTCCAGTAGGTCTGCCCTCCCTCTGCTCTGGAGTCAGATCTCTTCTTACTCTGGATTAGTCTACCCTCTCTAGGAGCCCTCTTGGCCTCTTCCTGTGCCTGGTGAGGCAGATTCAATGACATCTAGACCTAAATGGAAGAAGCTTCCTCCTTCTTCCTCCACAGTGAAGACTTGCCAAATGTCTAAGTCACCCTAACTCTAGCCAGTTACTCCTGACGGTGGTGCTTCTGGAGGCAAAGCAGCAGTAGGGTGGAGTGCGTGGGGGATGGGAGGTTGAGGGTCCCCTCCAGGCAGGTGGGACTGCAGGACTTGGCAGGGGGTAGCCCAGAACACGGAGAAGGCGATGGCACCCCACTCCAGTCCTCGTGCCTGGAAAATCCCACGGACGGAAGAGCCTGGTAGGCTGCAGTCCATGGGTCTCGAGCAGTCAGACACGACTGAGTGACTTCACATTCGCTTTTCACTTTCATGCACTGGAGAAGGAAATGGCAACCCACTCCAGTGTTCTTGCCTGGAGAATCCCAGGGATCGGGGAGCCTGGTGGGCTGCCATCTCTGGGGTCGCACAGAGTCGGACAGGACTGAAGCGACTTAGCAGCAGCAGCAGCAGCCCAGAATAAGGGGGAGGAAGGAAATGACTGCAGAAACAGGGGCCTGATCTCCTGGTTCTCAGAGCTGTATCTCAGTGTCGGGATCACTGAGGTCACTTCAGCCTGCACTTGGGGGCTGGGAGCGTCCCCAGGTGGTAGGGATGGAATAATAGAACAGAATGATCAAACAGTTAGCTCCAGACTCCATGAGGGAACTGTACATAGAGAAGAAACTTTACGGGGTTTTGGGAGACCACAGTGAGACGAATGACACTCAAGAACATAGTGGGAAAAGTCTGAAACATGTAGGCTTGCTCGACTCACAAAGTGATACAAGTTGCTTGGCATCAAAGCCAGCTTGGCTTGCTTAAATCAAGCTAACCTGCTTAGCGACAAAAGTATGCAGCAGAAGCATGAGACATGGCCCGAAACCATTCCATAGTGGTGGCATGAGGCTTACATCCTGACTAGTGAGCTCCATGACTTAATAACCCCCAAAACATGCTCTCTGGCTCCTAAGCCACGTTCTTTCCAGAATGCGCCCCCGAACTATAAAACAATAGCAGAAAAAAAGACCTACAACCTACCCAGTCATCATCAAGGTTACCCCAAAACAGGCTCTGTGCATACAAAACACAATCACATATGGAAAGATAACTTTTCAAAATGAAAGACCAGTGTTGTACTGAGAGCCAAAAATATTTTTCCCAAGTAATATGACAGGGAAGTCTAGTGTGCTGCAGTCCATGGGCTCGCAAAGAGTCGGATATGACACAGCAACTGAACTGAACTAACACAGCCTAGCCTGACCATAGAGACTGGGACAAGTAAACTTCCCTGCCCTATGTCGGGGAGGTGCTGATAACGGAACTGTGCTGTCTACTCAAGAAAAAGATCTTTCCCCCCTCCCCTCTTCCTTGGATTGTGAAAGTATACCCAAGTACTTCGGGCAACACAATGCTTGTGAACCTTCCAAGTGTCTTACCCTAATAAATCACTTCTTTTCTAGCACTTTGCTTCTCGCCTAATTTCTTTCTATTATTCATCAGCAGCCACTCCGTCATGTCTGACTTTTTGCGACCCCACGGGCCCACCAGGCTCCTCGTCCATGGGATTCTCTAGGCAAAAATACTGGAGTGGGTTGCCACTTCCGACTCCAGCAATCTTCCCAAATGTACATAAAGGAGACTGCATTAAGGTGCAGTAGAGGATACCTCCGGTTAACCTGTTACAGACAACCGCCTCTTGAGGCTTTAAATTCTATACCAATTCTCTACCTCTGCTCGGCCGATTTCTTTATTGATTTAGGCTTTAAGGTGGATGACCTGGGGCTACTTGTTCCGTCCTCACATATAAAGGACTGTGGTGCCAGAGCTCTTTGGAGCCCTGGAAACCACACCTAATGGTTTCACAGGGTCTGACTCTGTTTCTCCTTGCCTAGGGGAGATGCCAGTGGCTGTCCCTCCCTTCCGACTTCCAAGGGCACATGGTGGGAGCACTGAGTCGGGACACACAGATGAGAGAGGCTCAGAGAGAAGTGGGTGCCGACAGCCTGGGAGGGGTGTTTCTAATTTTCACAACGTGGCTGTGGGGGACATCATTCTCGGTGGGTGGGAGGTATACCTCGCGATACTATCACGTTCATCTTCTAGGCAGAAGTATGTATGAGCGAGGTGACATAAACATGAGTATAACTAATACTGTTTTGCTAGGTGACATGCAACACAAGTATAACGAATGCTGTTTTATGTTAGATATAAAAGTTAACAAGAGTCAACCCTAAGAGTTCTCTTTCAAACAAAAATACTTTTCTCTATTTAATTTTGTATCCATATGAAATGATGAATGTTCACTAGACTGACTGTACTCATCACTTTCAGGATGAATGTAAGGTAAGGTGAAGGTGAAGTCACTCAGTCGTGTCCGACTCTTTGTGACCCCATGGATTGTAACCTACTAGGCTTCTCTGTCCATGGGATTCTCCAGGCAAGAATACTGAAGTGGATTGCCATTTCCTTCTCCAGAGGATCTTCCCAACCCAGGGTTCGAACCCAGGTCTCCCACATTGGAGGCAGACGCTTTAACCTCTAAGCCACCAGGGAAGCAATCGGATGAATGTAAGTGGACTCATAATGCTGACCCCCTTACACTTACACAGAGATATATGCCAATTCTATTAATATCTCAGCAAGACTGAAAAGAAAAAAAAAAAAGCATAATCTTCCACTCAGGGTGCCTGAGCAAATGAAAAGGTAGCAAGCCTCAAAAACAAACACAGCCAAACCTGTTCTGCACGCTGGAGCAGGGCTACCAGGGAGACCACTCATGCGGAAACTGCAAAGCCAACTTTCAGAACCTAACACACAATTACGGTATTTTTCCATGGATATTCCATAATTTTTTTAAAGACCCCCGTTACACTAACTGTTGTAAATGTTGGTTACTGTCCAGTCACCACTCAGTTCTGTCTGACTTCTTGAGACCCCATGAACCTTAGCACACCAGGATTCCCTGTCCTTCTCTGTCTCCCAGAGTTGGCTCACACTCATGTCCATTGAGTCAGGGATGCCATTTATCCATTTCGTCCTCAGTCATCCCCTTCTCTTGTCTTCCATCTTTCCTGGTATCAGAGTCCTTTTCAATGAATCAGCTCTTCGCATCAGGTGGCCAAAGTTTTGGAGCTTCAGCTTCAAATTAGCCTTTCCAATGAATATTCAGGGTTGATTTCCTTTAGGATTCACTGGGTATATACGCTGTTACCGCTAAGTCGCTTCAGTCGTGTCTGACTCTGTGCAACTCCATAGATGGCAGCCCACTAGGCTCCTCTCCCCCTGGGATTCTCCAGGCAAGAATACTGGGGTGGGTTGCCATTTCCTTACCAATGCATGAAAGTGAAAAGTGAAAGTGAAGTCAGTCCTGCCCGACTCTTAGCGACCCCATGGACTAAAGCCTACCAGGCTCCTCCATCCATGGGATTTTCCAGGCAAGAAAACTGGAGTGGGTTGCCATTGCCTTCTCCATATATAGAACTCCAGGAGTTGGTGATGGACAGGGAGGCCTGGCATGCTGCGATCCATGGGGTTGCAAAGAGTCGGACACGACTGAGCCACTGAACTGGACTGAACTGAGTACTCTGTGATCTTAAGCATTGAGCATTAAAGTGTTTCATTTCTTTGCAAAAACGTCAGGAAGGAGCCTCTCAACTCTGCTTTCTTTCTTTTCAGTACAAAACTTTCAACTGGGGGTGAGGACCTTTCCTATGCACGACCTGGCCAGTTGTCAGGTACTTCCTTAACCTGGATACTTCCTTAACCTGGATCTGCTTTCAATGTTGCATTCTTTGTGCTTTCAGGCCTGATACTATCTCCAAGTTTCCTTATCCCTGCCAAGTGAAGTAACAGTTGCTGGCATATTTACCTCTGAGACTTCATCTTTTTTTTTGTCACAAACAGGGGCTTTATTTAAGTTTTTCCAGGGGATGGGGAATGAGAGCCTGAAGCTGGATTCTTTATCAAAATAACAATACCTCCAATTTGGCACAACTTAAATCACCAAGTGGTTCACTTTCCTTGCCTCAGTTTCTTTCTCAAAACTTGAAACAGCATCAGCGGGGGGCTTACCTTGCTTTTTCCTTTTCACAGACAAGGGCTGAAGCTCAAGTGAGTGTCACAGAGCAGGCCACGGACAGTGACATGGGAATGATGCCTCTGCCAGGTCCAGATCTCCCTAAGCCATCGCTGGGCCAGTCTGCTACGGCAGTGTGCCCAGGAATGTCTCTGAGGAATGGAATGCCCTACTCTGTGGGCAGTGAAAAGCATAGGTACTACTAGAGCACAGAACAGGAGCCTCCTTTCAGGGAACATCACCCACCACAGCCTAGGGACTCAGCAGGTCTGTGGGTACTGCCTGAGCATCCAGGAGGATGGGGCAACGATGCAATATTTGGGGACAAATCCACAAAGACCT
Source organism: Cephalophus harveyi (assembly GCA_006410635.1). Taxonomy (NCBI): domain Eukaryota; kingdom Metazoa; phylum Chordata; class Mammalia; order Artiodactyla; family Bovidae; genus Cephalophus; species Cephalophus harveyi. Next base: position 44,102 of record SJYT01001162.1, on the reverse strand, counting down.
AGATTTACACCTTTCCTCAGCTCAACAGCTGTCCTCCAGGGCCTCAGGCTCAGGCCATTTGCCAGGAGGAAACCGCCCAGTACTGCCTGCCCTCCACAGGGGTAAGTAGGCAGATTCACTGATGGGGTGTCACCGGCAGGATCTGGGGAGCAGCTGTGCACAGAGACCCCTCCTACAGGTGACGCAGGAGATATGAAGGGTGTGGGGACCTTGCTCCGGTGCCCTGACTCCAGAAGCAGAGCTCAGGGACTCTGCCATGGCCTGGGCTCTGATCACACTCTGTCTGCACAGAAAGGGGACTGGCTGGCAGTCCCAGGCTGACCCTTTTCTCCCTCTGCCCTGAACTCCCCTGGATTGATGACACTGACTTCTCCTCTTTGCACATCTTCCTCCTCTCAGGGTCCTGGCCCCAGTCGGTCTGACACAGACACTCAAGAGTCTGCAGCTCTGGGACAGAGGGCCCACATATACTACTCTGGAGACAGCAGTGACATTGGAGGATACCGCCAGGTGTGCTGGGATCAGCAGCGGCCAAGAGCTACCCAGCACCCCCAGTGCATAATGTCGTCCAAGCCCTCGGGGTCCCTCTCCATTCCACATCTGGCCACACGGCCTCTGTGGCCTCCTCCAGCTGCACTTAGAGGACTCACGCGGTTGCCTGAGTGCTTTCTTTCCAGGAGCACTTCACTCCCAGGGGTCCCACACGTAGAGAGAGTGAAACTTCCCTGGGCTTGCCACCCAGCCCTTGCCCAATATCGCACAGGGGCCGAGTGTCTGGGTCCTGAAACCCGCCTCCCATGCACAGGTTCTGAACCTCACCGTGGCTTCGCCAATGGCTCCCCAACATGCTGCAGCTGCCTCTTCCAAGACACCAGCTGCACCAAAGCTCTCTTAGGAAAATGACTTGGGAAACTAAAAGGTGCTCATCCTCCTCCTGCCTTGAGGGCCTCAGGCCGCAGAGGCTACTCAGCTCCGCAATGACCACACCGGAGGAGGCACCAGAGGTGGCGAACGGGACCAGCTTTCCTGAAGACGACTTCCACCCGCACTGGCTCAGCTCCCAATGGCTTCAGGTCCGCAAACACCTGGTTTCCTTAATCTCCTAGCCTCTCAGTCACCCGTGTCCTCCCAAGCCTGACAGCAAGAAACACAATGCTCCAAAAACAAGACAACTGTACTAACTCCCTGTAGGGCGTCAAAGAGAATTGGGTGTCCTTGGGGGCGAACAAGGGACTAGCTTAAGGTCACCTTGAGGGAAAGCCGGGGACCCGTGATGGGAACTTATGGTTTGCGTAGCCGCGCCTCTCCACCTGATCCCCGCTGCACGCTGAGGAGAGAGAAGCGGTGACTCGGCAGTGTGCGGAGACCACGCGGCCCAATCAATCCCAGCTCCTGTTTCCTCCCGGAGCAAATCTCACGAGATCTTGGTATCGCCCGTTGGGTACCCAGGCTGTCCAGAAGTGGCGGGGAAGGGCGGAGGAGACTGGGAGGCATGGTAACTGTGGCCACGCCCACCGGAAAGGCAGGGGGAGGAGCAGTAGGGTTGGGGGGCCCGGGCATATGGTGTGGTGTAGGGGGAGCGTTGCAAATGGTGTAGGCTTGCGTGTTTCCAGGTAAATGATGCTTTCCCTGGTGGCTCAGATGGTAAAGTGTCTGCCGACAATTCAGGAGACTTGCGTTCGATTCCTGGGTCGGGAAGATCCTCTGGAGAAGGAAATGGCTACCCAGTGTAGAATTCTTGCCTGGTGAATCCCATGGACAGAGGAGCCTAGTAAGCTGCAGTCCATGGGGTAGCAGAGTCGGACAGGAAACAGGAGCTGTGATTGGTTGGGCCGCATGGTTTCCGGACACTGCCGAGTCACCGCTTCTCTCTCCTCAACGTTGAGCAAGGATCACGTGCAGAGGCGCGGCTGCACAAAGAGTAAGTTCCCCTCTCGGGTCCCCAGCTTTACCTCAAGGTGACCCTGCAGTGAACCATGCTGAATCTTACACTGGTCAAGCCCCCGGCAAACACTCCTCAGCGCACATCTGTTGTCCAAGCTTCCGGAAAATATTCCTGAGCGCACCACTAGGTCCCTTCACAGAATCAGGCTGGGTCCTGCCCTTGTGCAAGACTACAGTGGAACCAAGCGGGATCCAGCACTCGTTCAAGCCCCTAAAAACTACCTCCGGTCCCACATCTGGGTCTCTTCACTGAACCAGGCTGATCCTGTGCTTGTTCAGACCCCGGGAGACACTTATGAGCCCACATACGGTCCCTAAACTGAACCCGAGTGGGTCCTGTACTTGCACAAGCCGTCTAAAAGTATTCCGGAGCCCACATTTCGGTCCCACATTTCGATCCGGACTGGGTCCTGACCTTATTGCAGTCCCAGACAATCGCTCCTGGTCCCACATTGCAGTTCCTGAGCTGAATTATACTGGATCCTGCAGTGGTTCCATGCCCCGAATAACACTCTTGAGCCCATATCTTACTCCCAGAACTCAAGCAGGCTGGACCTTGCCTTTATACAAGCCCTGGCAAACACGCTTGAGCCCTCAACCTTGTCTCTGCACTGACCTAGGATGGTCCTGCACTCGTTCAAGGTGCCAGCCAACACTGCTGAGTCTCTCTCTGACTCTCAGCCTAGTCCTGGCCATATTCAAGCCACCGACCTACAACCCTAGCCCACAACTCGCTCCCTGCCTCTGAGCTAGAGTGTGTCCTGCCATTGGTCACTCCCACATGAAGCACACCTGATCCGTCATCTCACTCGCTGCACTGAACTAGGCTCGATGTGCCTTTGTGCAAGACCCCAACAAACACTCCTGAGCCCACTTTTCAATCCTTGCCTTGCCCATGCTCGGTCCTGCCCTTGTTCAACCATGACAGTTTCTCCTGAGCCCACATCTCAGTCCCTGTACCGAACCAGGATAAGCTCTGGTTATCTCTAAGCCTCAGCAAAGACTCCTAAATTGACATTCAAGTACCTGCACTGAACCTGGAAGGGCCGAGAGCTTGTGCAAGACATTAGAAGACGCTCCTGAGCCTCCATAGGGGTCCCTGCGCCAAACCAGGGTGGGTCCTGAACTTGTTCATCCCCGAGAAATACTCCTGAGCTGAAGTTCAGTGCTTGCAATGAACAGGTTGGATTCTGCCCTTGTTCAAAACCATGAGAAATACTCTTGAACCCACTTCTCGGTCCCTGTACTGAGCCAGGCTCGCTTCTTCCCATGTTCAAACACCGAGAGACAACCCTGATCCCAAATGTCCATTCCTGCACTGAACGAGGCTAAGTGATGCCTAGTTCATGACTCCAAACAACAGGCCTGAGCCAACATTTCGAGGCTGGCACTTAAGCATTTTGGCACCTGCCCGTGGTGCACACCCAGCAAATGCTCCTGACCCCACATCATGGTCCCTGCACTGAACCTGGCAGGATCCTGCCTTTGTGTATGCTGTGGGAAACACTCCTGAGCCCGCATCTCCATCCCTACCATGAGCCATGCTGGGTCCTGCACTTATTCAAGGCCCCGACCAACATAGCTGGGGCTGTATCTGACTCTCATTCTAGTTCCCGGCCTTATTCGAGTTACCGGCAAGCAATCCTGAGCCAACAAGTAGCTCCATGCAGTGGAACTATGGTGGGTACCATCATCGTTCAATCCCCCAGGAATCACTTTCGAAGATGTGTATAAGAGACAGCATGAGTGTCTCTCCGGGTCTGAACAAGTAGCCTTATTCGAGTTACTGGCAAGCAATCCTGAGCCAACAAGTAGCTCCATGCAGTGGAACTATGGTGGGTACCATCATCGTTCAATCCCCCAGGAATCACTTTCGATCCCACATCCCACTCGCTGCACTGAAGAAGGCGGGCCAGCCTTTGAGCAAGACCAAAAAAAACACTCCTGAACCCACCACGAGGTCCTTTCAGTGAACCATGCTGAATCTTTCACTAGTTCAAGCCTATGGAAAACACTCCTCTGTGCACATCTGTTGTCCAAGCCTCCGAAAAATATACCTGTGCCCACCACTAGGTCCCTTCACAGAATCAGGTTGGTTCCTGCCTTTGTGCAAGACAACAACGGAACAAAGCTGGTTCCAGCTCTTGTTCAAGCTTCTGAAAACTACACCCGACCACACATCTGGGTCCCTTCACTGAACCAGGGTGGTCCTGGGCTTGTTCAGACCCGAGAGACTCTCATGAGCCCACATATGGACCCTCTACTGATCCAGACTGGGTCCTGACCTTATTGAAGCCGCAGACAATCGTTGCCAGACCCACATCACAGTTCCTGAGCTGAATTATGCTAGGTCCTTCACGGGTTCCATGCAACGACAAACACATTTAAGCCCATATCTCACTCCCAGAACGCGAGAAGGCTGGACCCTGCCTTTATTCAAGCCCCGGCAAACACGCCTGAGCACACAGCGTTGTCTCTCTACTAACCTAGGATGGGTCCTGCACTCGTTCTTGGTGCCAGCCAACACTGCTGAGCCTCTCTCTGAATCTCAGGCTAGTCCTGGCAATATTCAAGCCACCGACCTACAATCACGAGCCCGCAACACGATCCCTGCCTCTGAGCTATGGTTTGTCCTGCCATTGGTCACTCCCCCATGAAGCACTCCCGATCCTGCATCTCACTGGCTGCACTGAACGAGCCTCGATGTGCCTTTGTGCAAGACCCCAACAAACACTCTTGAGCCCTCTTTTTGATCTTTACACTGACCATGCTCGGTCCTGTCTTTGTTCAAACCATGACAATTTCTCCTGAGCCCACATCTTGGTCCCTGTACTGAACCAGGCTAAGTTCTGGCTAACTTGAAGCCTCAGTGAATACTCCCGAATCGACATCTAAGTATCTGCACTGAACATGGCTGGGCCGAGAGCTTGTGCAAGATACTTGAAGACCCTCTTGAGCCACCCTCTCAGTTCCTGTGGCAAACCAGGCTGGGTCCTGCACTTGTTCAACTGAGAGAAATACTCCTGAGCCCCATTTTGTGCTTACACTGACCAGGTTGGATTATGCCCTTGTTTGAAACCATGACAAACTCTCTTGAACCACTTCTCGGTCCCTGCACTGAACCAGGCTAGCTTTTTCCCATGTTCAAGCACCAACCGACAACCCTGAGCCCAAATGTCCGTTCCTGAAATGAAGGAGCCTAAGTGCTGCTTAGGTTCATGACCCTTAACAACATGCCTGAGCCAACATCTCGAGCCTGGCAATGAAGCATTTTGGGACCTGCCCCTGGCAAACCCCCAGCAAATGTTCCTGACCCCATCTCACGCACCCTGCACTGAATCAGGCGGATTCCTGCCTTTGTGTATGCCCCCGAGAAACACTCCTGAGCCCGCATCTCCGTCACTTCCATGAACCATGCTGGGTCCTGCACTTATTCAAAGTCCCGACTAACATAGCTGGGCCTGTATCTGACTCTCATCCTACATTCCGCCCTTATTTGAGCTACCGGCAAGCAATCCTGAGCCAACAAGTAGCTCCATGCATCGGAATTATGGCGGGTACTGCCATCGTTCAATCCCACAGGAAAGACTTGCGATTCCACATCCCACTTGCTCCGCTGAAGAAGGTGGGTCAGCCTTTGAGCAAGACCCTGAAAAACACTCCTGAGCCTACCACTAGGTCCCTGCAGTGAACCAAGCTGAATCTTTCACTGCTTCATGCCTATGGCAAGCACTCCTCAGTGCACATCTGTTGTCCAAGATTCTGAAAAATATTCCTGAGTCCACCACTAGGTCCCTTCACAGAATGAGGCTGGTTCCTGCCCTTGTGCAGGACAACAACGCAACCAAGCTGAATCCAGCTCTTTTTCAAGAGCCTGAAAACTACACCTGAGCCCACATCTGGGTCCCTTCACTGAACCAGGCTGGTCCTGCTCTTGTTCAGACCCGGAGAGACACTCATGAGGCCACATACAGTCCCTGCCCTGAAACGGGGTGGGTCCTGTACTTGCACAAGCCCTCTAAAAATATTCCAGAGACCATATTTCCATGCCTCTACTGATCTAGTCTGGGTCCTGACCTTATTGCACCCCCTGACAATTGATCCTGGGCCACATTGCAGTTCCTGTGCTGAATTATGCTGCATCCTGCACTGGTTTCATGCCCCGACTAACACTCTTGCACCTATATCTCACTCCCAGAGCAAAAGCAGGCTGCTTTTGCAGTCCCCACAAGCACGCCTGAGCCCACAACGTCATCTCTGCACTGACCTAGGATGGGTCCTGTTCACGTTCAAGGTGTCAGCCAACACTGCTGAGCCTCTCTCTGACTCTCAGGCTAGTCCTCGCCATATTCAAGCCACTGGCATACAATCCTGAGCCCGCAACTCACTCCCTGCCTCTCAGCTAGGAAGTGTCCTGCCATTGGTCAATCCTCGATGAAACACTTCCGATACCGCATCTCACTCGCTGAACTGAACGAGGCTCGACGTGCCTATTGCAAAACCACAAGTAACACTCTTGAGACCACTTTTCAAACCTTACACTGACCTTTCTAGGTCCTGCCCTTGTTCAAAACATGACAATTACTCCTGAGTCCATATCTAGGTCCATGTACTGAACCAGGCTAAGTTCTGGCTATCTTGAAGCCTCAGAGAATACTCCTGAATCGACATCTAAGTAGCTGCACGGAACCTGGCTGGGCTGAGAGCTTGTGCAAGACACTTGAAGACTCTCCTGAGCCTCCCTATCAGTCCCTGCACTAATCCAGGCTGGGTCCTGCATTTATTCAACCCAGAGAAATACTCCTGAGCCCCATTTCGGTGCTTACACTGACCAGGGTGGATTCGGCCCTTGTTCGAAACCATGACAAATACTCTTGAACATTCTTCTTGGATTTAGCAGTTAACCACACTAGCTTCTTCCCATGTTCAAGCACCGACAGACAACTCTGAGCCCACATGTCCATTCCTGCACTCAACGAGGCTAAGTGCTGCCTAGGTTCAAGACTCCTAACAACAGGCCTGAGCCAATATCTCGAGCCTGGCACTGAAACATTTTGGACCTGCCCCGGTTGTACCCCCAGCAAATGCTCCTGAGCCCTCATCATTGTCCCTGCACTGAACCAGGGGGGTTCCTACCTTTATGTATGCCCCCGAGAAACACTCCTGAGCCCACATATTTATCCATCCCTGCCATGAACCTTGCTGAATCCTCCACTTATTCAAGGTCCCGAACAACAAAGCTGAGCCTGTATCTGACTGTCATCCTAGTTCCCGGCCTTATTCGAGCTAACGGCAAGCAATCCTGAGCCAACAAGTAGCTCCATGCATTGGAACTATGGTGGATACCACCATCGTTCAGTCCCCCAGGAAACATTTGTGATCCCACATCCCACTTGCTGCACTGAAGAAGGTGGGTCAGCTGTGAACAAGACCCCGAAAAACACTCCTGAGCCCACCACTAGTTTCCTGCAGTGAACCATGCTGAATCTTGCTCTGGTTCAAGCCTCTGGCAAACACTCCTCAGTGTACATCTGTTGTCCAAGCTATCAAAAATTATTCCTGAGCCCACCATTAGGTACCATCACAGAATCAGGCTCATTCACAACGGAACCAAGCTGGATCCAGGTCTTGTTCAAGGCCTTGAATACTACACTTGAGCACACATCTGGGTCCCTTCACTGAACCAGGCTGGTCCTGGTCTTGTTCAGACCCCAAGAGACACTCATGAGCCCACATACGGTCCCTGCACTGAACCAGGGTGGGTCCTGTACTTCCACATACCCTCTAAAAATATTCTGGATCCCACATTTCGTTCCCTCTAATGATCTAGCCTGGGTCCTGACCTTATTGCAGCCCCAGACAATCGATCCTGGGCCCACATCGCAGTTCCTGAGCTGAATTATGCTACATCCTGTACTGGTTCCATCCCCCAATTAAACACTCTTGAGCCCATATGTCACTCCCAGAACTTAAGCAGGCTGGACCCTGCCTTTGTTCAAACCCCGGCAAACATGCCTGAGCCTACAACGTCATCTCTGCACTGACCTAGGATGGGTCCTGCTCTCATTCAACGTGCCAACCAACACTGCTGAGCCTCTCTCTGAATCGCAGGCTAGTCCTGGCCATATTCAAGCCACCGACCTACAATCCTTAACCCCCAACTCGCTCCCTGCTTCTGAGCTACGGTGTGTCCTGCCATTGGTGAATTTCCCATGAAGCACTTTCGAGCCCGCATCAGTCGCTGCACTGAATGAGGCTCAAAGTGCCTTTGTGCAAGACCCCAACAAACACTCCTGAGCCCACTTTTTGATCCTTACACGAAACATGCTCGGTCCTGCCCTTGTTGAAACCTTGACAATTTGTCCTGAGTCCACATCTTGGTCCCTGTGCAGAACGACGGTAAGTTCTGGCTATCTTCAAGCCTCAGCGAATACTCCTGAGTCGATATCTAAGTACCTTTACTGAACCTGGCTAGGCCAAGAGCTTGTGCAAGACAGTGGAAGAAACTCCCGAGACTCCCTCTCGGTCCCTACACCAAACCAGGCTGGGTCCTGCAATTGTTCAACCCAGAGAAATACTCCAGAGTCCCATTTCGGTGCTTACACTGACCAGAGTGGATTCAGCCCTTGTTCGAAACCATGACAAATACTCTTGATCCCACTTCTCAGTCACTGCACTGAACGAGGGTAGCACCTTCCCTTGTTCAAGCGCCGAGAAAAAATCCTGAGCCCAAATGTCCGTTCCTGCCCTGAACGAGACTAAGTGCTGCCTAGATTCATGACCCCTAACAACAAGCCTGAGCCAACATCTTGAGCCTGGCACTGAAGCATTTGGGACCTTCCCTATGGTACAACACCAGCAAATGCTCCTGAGCCTATCTCATGGTCTCTGCACTGAACCAGGTGGGTTCCTGCCTTTGTGCATGCACCGAGAAAAACTGAGCCCGCATCTCCGTCCCTGCCATGAATCATGCTGGGTCCTGTCCTTATTCAAGGCCCTGACCAACACATCAGGGCCTATATCTGACTCTCATCCTAGTTCCCGGCCTTATTCGAGCTACTGGCAAGCAATCCTGAGCCAACAAGTAGCTCCACACATCAGAACTATGGTGGGTAACTCCATTGTTCAATCCCCCCAGGAAACACTTGTGATCCCATATCCCACTCGCTGCACTGAAGAAGGTGGATCAGCCTTTGAGCAAGACCCCGAAAAACATACTTGAGCCTACCACTATGTCCCTGCAGTGAACCATGCTGAATCTGGCTCTGGTTCTAGACTCCAGCAAATACTCCTCAGTGCACATCTGTTTTCCAAGCTATAGAAGAATATTCCTGAGCCCACCACTAGGTCCCTTCACAGAATCAGGCTGGTTCCTGCCCTTGTGCAAGACAACAACAGAAGCAAACTAGATCCAATTCTTGTTCAAGCCCCTGAAAACTATACCCAGGCCAACATCTGGGTCCCTTCACTGAACCAGGTTGGGTCCTGCAATTGTTCAACCCAGAGAAATATTCCTGAGCCCCATTTCAGTGCTTACACTGACCAGGCTGGATTCTGCCCTTGTTCGAAACTATGACAAATACTCTTGATCACACTTCTCCATCTCTACAGTGAATGAAGCTTGCTACTGCCATGTTCAAGCACCCACAGAAAACCCTGAGCCCAAATATCTGTTCCTGCACTGAAGGAGGGTAAGTACTACCTAGTTTCATGAGCTCTAACAAAAGGCCTGAGCCAAAATCTCGAGCCTGGCACTGAAACATTTTGGACCTGCCCCTGGTGCAACCCCAGCAAATGCTCCTAAGCCCACATCATTGTCCCTGCACTGAACTGGGGTGGGTCCTGTACTTGCACAAACCCTCCAGAAATATTCTGGAGCCCACATTTCGGTCCCTCTACTGATCCAGACTGGGTGCTGACCTTATTGCAGCCCCAGACAATCGATCCTGGGCCCACATCGCAGTTACTGAGCTGAATTATGCTGGGCCCTTCACTGGTTCCATGCCCCGACCAACACTCTTGAGCCCATATCTCACTCCCAGAACTCAAGCAGGCTGGACTCTGCTTTTATTCAAGCCCCAGCAAACACGCCTGAGTCCACAATGTCGTCTCTGCACTGACCTAGATTGGGTCCTGCACTCGTTCAAGGTGCCAGCCAAAACTGTTGAGCCTCTCTTTGGCCTCTTGACCATATTCAAGCCACCGACCTACAATCCTGAGCCTGCAACTCGCTCCCTACCTCTGAACTAGGGTGTGTTCTGCCATTGGTCACTCCCCCATGAAGCACTCCCGATACCACATCTCACTCGGTGCACTGAACGAGGCTCTATGTGCTTATGTCCAAGACCCAACCAACACTCCTGAGCCCACTTTTCCATCATTATACTGACCAGGCTCTGTCCTGCCCTTGTTCAAACCATGACAATTTCTCCTGAGCCCACATCTTGGTCCCTGTACTGAACCAGGCTAAGTTCTAGCTATCCTGAAGCCTCAGCGAATACTCCTGAATCAACATCTAAGTAGCTGCACTGAACCTGGCTGGGCCGAGAGCTTGTGCAAGACACTTGAAGGCCCTCCTGAGGCTCCCTGTTGGTCCCTGCGCCTAACCAGGCTATGTCCTGCACTTGCTCAACCCTGAGAAATACTCCTGAGCCCCATTTCGGTGGTTACACTGACCAGGCTGGATTCTGCCCTTGTTTGAAAACATGACAAATACTCTTGAACCCACTCTCGAACCCTCAGCTGACCAAGGCTAGCTTTTTCCCATGTTCAAGCACTCACAGACAACCCTGAGCCCAAATGTCCGTTCCTGCACTGAACGAAGCTAAGTGCAGCCAAGGTTCATGACCCCTAGCAGCAGGCCTGTGACAACATCTCGAGCCTGGCACTGAAGCATGTTGGGACCTGCCAGTGGTGCACCCCCAGCAAATGCTCATGGGCCCACATCATCGTCTCTGCACTGAATCAGGTGGTTTGCTGCCTTTGTGTATGCCCCCGAGAAACACTCCCGAGTCCGCACCTCCATCCCTGCTATGAACCATGCTGGTTCCTGCAGTTATTCAAGACCCTGACCACCATACCTGGGCCTGTATCTAACTCTCATCCTAGTTTCCGGCCTTACTCGAGCTACCAGCAAACAATCCTGAGCCAACAAGTAGCTCCATGCATTGGACCTATGGTGGGTACCGCTATCGTTCAATTGACCAGGAAACACTTGAGATCCGACATCCCACTCGCTGCACTGAAAAAGGTGGGTCAGCATTTGAGCAAGGCCACAAAAAACACTCCTGAACCCACCACGAGGTTCCTTAAGTGAATGATGCTGAATCTTGCCCTGGTCCAAGCCTCCAGAAAACATTCCTCAGTGCACATCTGTTGTCCAAGCTTCTGAAAAATATTCCTGAGCCCACCACTAAGTCTCTTCACAGAATCAGGCTTGTTCACAACGGAACCAAGCTGAATCCAGATTTTGTTCAAGGCACTGAATACTACACCTGAGTCCTCATCTGGGTCCCTTCACTGAACCAGGCTGGTCCTGCACTTGTTCACAACCCGAGAACACTCATGAGCCCTCATACGGTCCCTGCACTGAACCTGGATGTGTCCTGTACTTGCATAGTCCTGTACTTGCACAGGCCCTCTAAAAATATTCCAGAGCCCACATTTCGGTCGCTCTACTGATCCAGACCGGGTCCTGACCTTATTGCAGCCCCAGGCAATCTCTCCTTTGCTCAAATCGCAGTTCCTGAGCTGAATTATGCTGAGTCCTGCACTGCTTCCATGCCAGGCCTAGGCTCATGAGCCCATATCTCACTCACAGAACACAAGCAAGCTGGACCCTGCCTTTAATCAAACCCCAGAAAACACGCCTGAGCCCACAATGTCATCTCTACACTGACCTAGGATGGGTCCTGCACTCGTTCAAGGTGCCAGCCAACACTGCTGAGCCTCTCTCTGACTCTCAGGCTATTCCTGGCCATTTTCAAGCCATCGACATACAATCCTGAGCACGCAACTTGCTCCCTGCCTCTCAGCTAGGGTGTGTCTGGCCATTGGTCAATCCCCCATGAAGCACTCCTGATCCCGCATCTTAGTCACTGCACTGAACGTGGCTCGACGTGCCTTTGTGCAAGACCCCAACCAACACTCCTGAGCCCACTTTTCGATCCTTACACTAACCATGCTCAGTCCTGCCCTTATTCAAGCCATGACAATTTCTCCTGAGTCCACATCTCGGTCCCTGTACTGAACCAGGCTAAGTTCTGGCTATCTTGAAGCCTGAGCGAATACTGCTGAATCGACATCTAATTACCTGCACTGAACCTGGCTGGACCGAGAGGTTGTGCAAGACACTTGAAGACCTCCCTGAGCCTCCCTCTCGGTCCCTGCAGAAAATCAGGCTGAGTCCTGCACTTGTTCAACCCCGATAAATACTCCTGAGCCCCATTTTGGTGATTACACTGACCAGGCTGGATTCTGCCCTTGTTTGAAACCATGACAAATACTCTAGAACCCACTTCTCAGTCCCTGCACTGAACCAGGCTAGCTTCTTGCCATGTTCATGTACCGACAGACAAAACTGAGCCCAAATGTCTGTTCCTGCACTGAAGTAGGCTAAGTGCTGCCTAGGTTCATGACCCGTAACAACAAGCCTGAGCCAACATCTCGAGCCTGTCACTGAAGCATTTTGGCACCTGTCCCTGGTGCAACCCCAGCAAATGCCCCTGAGCCCACATCATCATCCCTTCACTGAACCAGGCGGGTTCCTGGCTTTGTGAATGCCCGCGAGTTACACTCGTGAGCCCGCGTTTCCATCCCTACCATAAACTATGCTGGGTCCTGCACTTATTCAAGGCCCCGACCAACATAGCTGGGCCTGTATCTGACTCTCATCCTAGATCCTGGCCTTATTCAAGCTACTGGCAAGCAATCCTGAGCCAACACTAGCTCCATGCATCGGAACTATGGTGGGTACCACTATCATTCAATCCCCCAGGAAAAAAATTGCGATCCAACATCCCACTTGCTGCACTGAAGAAGGTGGGTCAGCCTTTGAGCAAGATCCTGAAAAACACTCCTGAGCCCACCACTAGGTCCCTGCAGTGAACCATGCTGAATCTTGCATTGGTTCAAGCCTCCAGCAAACACTTCTCAGCGCACAGCTTTTGTCCAAGCTTCCTAAAAATATTCCTGAACCCACTACTAGATCCCTTCACAGAATCAGGCTGGTTCACAATGGAACCAAGCTGGACCAAGCTCTTGGCCAAACCCCTGAAAACTACACCTGACTCCACATCTGGGTACCTTCACTGAACAAGGCTGGTCCTGCGCTAGTTCAGACACCGAGAAACACTCAAGAGCCCACATATGGTTCCTGCACTGAACCGGGGTGGGTCCTGTACTTGCACAAGCCCTCTAAAAATATTCATGAGTCCACATTTCGGTCCCTCTACTGATCCAGACTGGGTCCTGACCTTATTGCAGCCCAAGACAATCATTCCTGGGCCCACATCGCAGTTCCTGAGCTGAATAATGCTGGGGCATGAATTATGCCCAACCAACACTCTTGAGCCCATATGTCACTCCCAGAACTCAAGCAGGCTGGACCCTGCCTTTATTCAAGCCCCAGAAAACATGCCTGAGCCTACAGCGTCATCTCTGCACTGACCTAGGATGGGTCCTGCGCTTGTTCAAGGTGCCAGCCAACACTGCTGAGCCTCTCTCTGACTCTCAGGCTAGTCCTGGCCATATTGAAGCAACTGAGCCCACAACTCACTCCCTGCCTCTGAGCTAGGGTGTGTCCTGCCATTAGCCAATCCCCCATAAAGCATGCCCGATCCAGCATCTCACTGGCTGCACTGAACGAGGCTCAACGTGCTTTTGTGCAAAGCCTCAACCAACACTCCTGAGCCCACTTTTCGATCCTTACACTGAGCAAGCTCAGTCCTGCCCTTGTTCAAACCATGATAATTTCTCCTGAGCCCACACCTCGGTCCCTGAATCCTCAGTGAATACTCCTGAATCGACATCTAAGTACCTTCACTGAACCTGGTGGGGCCGATAGCTTGTGCAAGATACTTGAAGACCCACCTGAGCCTCTCTCTTGGTCCCTGCACCAAACCAGGCTTTGTCCTGCACTTGTTCAACCCCAAGAAATTCTCCTGAGCCCCATTTCGGTGCTTACACTGACCAGGCTGGATTCTGCCATTGTTTGAAACCATGACAAATATTCTTCAGCCCACTTCTCAGTCCCTGCATTTAATCAGGCTATAGTGTTCCCATGTTCAAGCACCGACACACAACTCTCAGCCCAGATGTCCGTTCCTGCACTGATCAAAGCTAAGTGATGCCTATGAACATGACCTATAACAACAATCCTGAGACAACATCTCGAGCCTGGCACTGAAGCATTTCAGGACCTATCCGTGGTGCACCCCCAGCAAATGCTCCTGAGTCCACGTCATTGTCCCTGCACTGAACCAGGCGGGTTCCTGCCTTTGTGTACGCCCCAGAGAAACACTCCTGAGCCCACTTTTCCATCCCTGCCATGAACCATGCTGGGTCCTGCACTTATTCAAGGCCCCGACCAACATAGCTGGGCCTGTTTCTGACTCTCATCCTAGTTCCCAGCCTTATTCGAGCCGCCAGCAAGCAATCCTGAGCCAACAAGTAGGTCCATGCATCAGAACTATGGTAGGTACGGCAATCATTCAATCCCCCAGGAAACACTTGCGATCCCACATCCCACTCGCTGCACTGACCCCGAAAAACACTCCTGAGCCCACCACTAGGTACCTGCAGTGAACCATGCTGAATCTTGCACTGGTTCAAGCCTCCGGCAAACACTCCTTAGCGCACATCTGTTGTCCATGCTTCCTAAAAATATTCCTGAACCCACCACTAGGTCCCTCACATAATCAGGCTGGTTCACAATGGAACCAAGCTGGACTGAGCTCTTGGCCAAACCCCTGAAAACTACACCCGAGCCCACAAATGGGTCCCTTTACTGAATCAGGCTGGTCCTGCACTTGTTCAGACCCCGAGAGACACTCATGAGCCCACATACGGTTCCAGCCCTGAACTGGGGTGGGGTCTGTACTTGCACAATCCCTCTAAAAATAATCCAGAAACCACATTTTGTTCCGTCTACTGATCCAGACTGGGTTCTGACCTCTTTACAGCCCCAGGCAATTGCTCCTGGGCCCATATCGCGGTTCCTGAGCTGAATTCAACTGGGACTTGCACTGGTTCCAAGCACCGAACGACACTCTTGAGCCCATATCTCACTTCCAGAACTGAAGGAGGCTGGACCCTGCCTTTATTCAAGCACTGGCAAACATGCCTGAGCCCACATCATCATCTCTGCACTGACCTAGGATGGGTCATGCACTCGTTCAAGGTGCCAGCCAACACTGCTGAGCCTCTCTCTGACTATCTGGCATGTCCTGGCCATATTCAAGCCACCAACCTACAATCCTGAGCCCGCCATTCACTCCCTGCCTCTGAGCTAGGGTGTGTCCTGCTATTGGTCAGTCCCCCATGAAGCACTCCTGAACCCGCATCTCACTCGCTGTGCTGAACGAGGCTCGACTTGGCTTTTTGAATGACACCAACAAACACTCCTGAGCCCACTTTTCGATCCTTACACTAACCATGTTCGGTCCTGCCCTTGTTCAAACCATGACAATTTCTCCTGAACCACATCTCAGTCCCTGTACTGAACCAGGCTACGTTCTGGCTATTGAAGGCTCAGTGAACACTCCTGAGTTGAACCATGATGCATTGAACCTGGCTGGGCCAAGATCTTGTGCAAGACACTTGAAGACTCTCCTGAGCCTCCCTCTCAGTCCCTGAGCCAAACCAGGCTGGGTCCTGCACTTGTTCAACTCCGATAAATATTAGTAGGCCCCATTTTGGTGCTTACACTGACCAGGCTGGATTCTGCCCTTGTTCAAAACCATGACAAATACTCTTGAACCCACTTCTCAGTCCCTGCACAGAACCAGACTAGCTTCTTCCCATGTTCAAGCACCGACAAACATTGAGCCTAGAAGTCTACTCCTTCACTGAACGAGGCTAAGTGCTGCCTAAGTTCATGACCCCTAACAAATGGCCTGAGCAAACATCTCAAGCCTGGCACTGAAGTGTGTTGGGAACTGACCCTGGAGCACCTCAGCAAATGCTCCGGTGCCGACATCATGGACCCTACACTGAAACAGGCGGGTTCCTGCCTTTGTGTGTGCCCCCAAGAAACACTCCTGAGCCTGCATCTCCATCCCTGCCATGAACCATGGTGGGTCGTGCACTTATTCAAGGCCCCGACCAACATAGCTGGGCCTGTATCTGACTCTCATCCTAGTACCCGGCCTTATTTGATCAACCTGCAAGCAATCCTGAGCCAACAATAGCTCCATTCATTGGAACTATGGTGGGTACTGCCTTCATTCTATCCCTCAGGAAACACTTGCGATCCCACATCCCACTCGCTGCAGTGAAGAAGGTGGGTCAGCCTTTGAGCAAGACCCCGAAAAGCACTCCTGAGCCCACCACTAGGTCCCTGCAGTAAACCATGCTGAATCTTGCACTGGTTCAACATTCTGACAAACACTCCTCAACACACATCTGTTGTCCAAGCTTCTGAAACATATTCCTGAGCCAACCACTAGGTCCCTTCACAGAATCAGGCTGGTTCCTGCCCTTGTGCAAGACAACAACGGAACCAAGCTGGATCCAGCTCTTGTTGAAGCCCCTGAAAACTACATCTGGGCCCGCATCTCGGTCCCTTCATTGAAGCATGCAGGTCCTGTGCTTGTTCAGACCCCAAGAGACACTCATGAGCCACATACGGTCCTTGCACTGAACCAGGGTGCATCCTGTACTTGCACAAGACCTCTAAAAATCTACTGGAGCCCACATTTTGGTCGCTCTACTCATCCAGCCTGATTCCTGATCTTATTACAGCCCAAGACAATTGCTTCTGGGCCCACATCTCAGTTCCTGATCTGAATTATGATGGGTCCTGCACTGGTTCCATGCCCAGACCAACACTCTTGAGCCCATATCTCACTCCTAGAACTCATGCAGGCTGTACCCTGCCTTTATTCAAGTCCCAGCAAACACGCCTGAGTCCACAACGTCATCTCTGCACTGACCTAGGATGAGTTCTGCACTCGTTCAAGGTGCCAGCCAACACTGCTGAGCCTCTCTCTGACTTGTAGGCTAGTCCTGGCCATATTCAAGCCACCGACCTACAATCCTGAGCACGTAACTTGCTCCCTGCCTCTGAGCTAGGGTGTGACTTGCCATTGGTCAGTCCCCAATAAAGCACTCCTGATCCCGCATCTCAGTCTTGGCACGGAACGAGGCTCAATGTGCCTTAGTGTA
This sequence comes from Cephalophus harveyi, assembly GCA_006410635.1. NCBI lineage: Eukaryota > Metazoa > Chordata > Mammalia > Artiodactyla > Bovidae > Cephalophus > Cephalophus harveyi. The sequence continues at coordinate 26,774 of SJYT01001162.1, read as the reverse complement.
AGACCACTACAAACATTCCTGAGCCCTCTTTTCATTCCTTTCAGGGACCAGGCTCGGTCCTGCCCTTGTTGTAACCATGACAGTTTCTCCTGATTCCACATCTTGGTCCCTGTACTGAACCAGGCTACATTCTGGCTATCTTGAAGCCTCAGCGAATACTCCTCAATCGACATCTAAGTACATGCACTGAACCTGGCTGGGCCAAGAGTATTGTGTAAGTCACTTGAAGACCCTCCTGAGCTTCCCTCTTGGTCCCTGTGGTAAACCAGGCTGGGTCCTGCACTTGTTCAACCCCGAGAAATACTCCTGATCCCAATTTTGGTGCTTACTCTGACCAGGTTGGATTCTGCCCTTGTTCAAAACCGTGATAAATACTCTTGAACCCACTTCTCGGTCCCTGCACTGAGCCAGGCTAGCTTCTTCCCATGTTCAAACACCGACAGACAACCCTGAGTTCAAATGTCCATTTCTGCACTGAACAAGGCTAACTGCTGCCTAGGGTCATGACCCCTAACAATAGGCCTGAGCCAACATCTCTCGCCTGGCACTGAGGCATTTTGGGATCTGCCCCTGGTGAACCTTCAGCAATTTGTCCTGAGCCCATATCATGGTCCCTGCACTGAACTAGGCGGGTTCCTGCCTTTGTGTATGCCCCCGAGAAATATTCCTGAGCCCACAGCTCCATCCACGCTATGAACCATGCTGGGTCCTGCACTTATTCATGGCCCCCAACAACATAGCTGGGCCTGTATCTGACTCTCATCCTAGTTCCCGGCCTTATTTGAGCTACCAGCAAGCAATCCTGAGCCAACAAGTAGCTCCATGCATCGGAACTGTGGTGGGTACCGCCACCGTTCAATCCCCCAGGAAACACTTCCGATCTCACATTCCACATGCTGCACTGAAGAAAGTCGGTCAGCCTTGGAGCAAGACCCTGAAATACACCCCTGAGCACACCACTAGCTCCCTGCAGTGAACCATGATGAATTTTGCACTGGTCCAATGTCCGGAAAACACTCCTCAGTGCACATCCGCTGTCCAAGCTTCCAAAAAATATCCCTGAGCCCACCAAAAGGTCCCTTCACAGAATCAGGCTGGTTCCTGCCTTTGTGCAAGACAACAACAGAACCAAGCTGGATCCAGCTCTTGTTCAAGCCCCTAAAAACTACATCCGAGCCCACAAATGGGTCCCTTCACTGAACCAGGCTGGTCCTGCGCTTGTTCAGACCCTGAGATACACTCATAAGCCCACATACGGTCCCTGCACTGAACCGGGGTGGGTCCTGTACTTGCACAAGCCCTCTAAAAATAATCCAGAAACCACATTTTGGTCCGTCTACTGATCCAGACTGGGTCATGACCATATTGCAGCCCCAGACAATCACTCCTGGGCCCAGATCGCAGTTCCTGAGTTGAATTATGCTGGGTCCTGCCCGGTTCCCTGCCCCGACCAACACTCTTGAGCACAAACTCACTCCCAGAACTCAAGCAGTCTGGATCCTGCCTTTATTCAAGCCCCGGTAAACACGCATGAGCCCACAACGTCATCTCTGAACTGACCTAGGATGGGTCCTGCACACGTTCAAGGTGCTAGCTGACACTGCTGAGCCTCTCTCTGACTCTAAGGCTAGTCCTGGCCATTTTCAAGCCACCGACCTACAATCCAGAGGCCGCAACTTGCACCCTTCCTCTGAGCTAGGGCGTGTCTTGCCATTGGTCAGTCCTTCATGAAGCACTTCCGATCCCGCATCTCACTCACTGCAGTGAATGAGGCTCGATGTGCCTTTGTGCAAGACCTCAAGAAAAACTCCTGAGTCCACTTTATGATCCTTACACTGACCATGCTCAGTCCTGCCCTTGTTCAAACCATGACAATTTCTCCTCAGCCCACATCTCGGTCCCTGTACTGAAGCAGGCTATGTTCTGGCTATCTTGAAGCCTCAGCGAATACTCCTGAATCGATATCTAAGTACCTGCACTGAACCTGGCTGGGCCGAGAGCTTGTGCAAGACAACTGAAGACCCTCCTGAGCCTCTCTCTTGGTCCCTGCACCAAACCAGGCTTGGTCCTGCACTTGTTCAACCCTGAGAAATACTCCTGAGCCCCATTTTGGTGCTTACACTTACCAGGCTGGATTCTGCCCTTGTTTGAAACCATGACAAATATTCTTGAACCCACTTCTCGTTCCCTGCTCTGAATCAGGCTATACTGTTCCTATGTTCAAGCACCAACACACAACTCTCAGCCCAAATTTCTGTTCCTGCACTGATCGAGGCTAAGTGCTGCCTATGTACATGACCCATAACAACAGTCTTGAGCCAACATCTCGAGCCTGGCACTGAAGCATTTTGGGACCTATCCATGGTGCACCCCGAGCAAATGCTCCTGAGTCCACATCTTTGTCCCTGCACTGAACCAGGCTGGTTCCTGGCTTTGTGTATGGCCCAGAGAAACACTTCTTCACAGAATCAGGCTTGTTCACAATGGAACCAAGCTGGATCCAGGTCTTGTTCAAGGCCCTGAATACTACATCTGAGTCCACATCTGGGTCCCTTCACTGAACCAGGCTGGTCCTGTGCTTGTTCACACCCCGAGAGACACTCATGAGCCCTCATACGGTCCCTGCACTGAACCTGGGTGTGTCCTATACTTGCACAGTCCTATACTTGCACAATTCCTCTAAAAATATTCCAGAGCCCACATTTGGGTCCCTCTGTTGATCCAGACTGGGTCCTGACCTTATTGCAGCCCCAGGCAATCTCTCCTTTGCCCAAATTGCAGTTCCTGAGCTGAATTATGCTGCATCCTGCACTGCTTCAATGCCCAGACCAAGACTCATGGGCCCATATCTCACTCCCAGAACTCAAGCAGGCTGGTCCTTGCCTTTATTCAAACCCTGGAAAACACGCCTGAGCCTACAACGTCGTCTCTGCACTGACCTAGGATGGGTCCTGCACTCATTCAAGGTGCCAGCCCAACACTGCTGAGCCTCTCTCTAACTCTCAGGCTAGTCCTGGCCATGTTCAAGCCACTGACCTACAATCCTAAGCACGCAACTCGCTCCCTGCCTCTCAGCTAGGGTGTGTCTGGCCATTGGTTAGTACCCCATGAAGCACTCCCGATTTCACATCTCAGTCGCTGCACTGAACGAGGCTTGACGTGCTTTGTGCAAGACCCCAACCAACACTCCTGAGACCAGTTTTCAATCCTTACACTGATCATGCTCGGTCCTGCCCTTGTTCAAACCATAACAATTTCTCCTGAGCCCATATCTGGGTCCCTGTACTAAACCAGGCTAAGTTCTGGCTATCTTGAAGCCTCAGTGAATACTCCTGAATCAACATCTAATTACCTGCACTGAACCTGGCTGGGCCGAGAGCTTGTGCAAGACACATAAAGACCCTCCTGAGCCTCCCTCTCGGTCCCTGCAAAAAACCAGGCTGGGTCCTGCACTTGTTCAACCCTGAGAAATACTAATGAGGCCCAGTTATGTTGGTCGGGGTCTTGAATAAGTGCAGGACCAAGCATGGTTCGTGGCAGGGTTGGAGATGCGGGCTCAGAATTGTTTCTCGGGGGCATACACAAAGGCAGGAAGGGGCCTGGTTCAGTGCAGGGACCATGACGTGGGCTCAGGAGCATTTGCTGGGGGTGCACCAGGGGCAGTTTCAAAATGCTTCAGTGCCAGCCTCGAGATGTTGGCTCAGGCCTGTTGTTAGTGGTCATGAACCTAGGCAGCACTTAGCCTCATTCAGTGCAGGAATGGAAATATGGGCTCAGTGTTGTCTGTTGGTGCTTGAACATGGGAAGAAGCTAGCCTGGTTCAGTGCAGGGGCTGAGAAGTGGGTCCAAGAGTATTTGTCATGGTTTCAAACAAGGGCAGAATCAATCCTGGTCAGTGTAAGCACCAAAATGGGGATCAGGAGTATGTCTCAGGGTTGAACAAGTGTAGGACCCAGCCTGGTTTGGTGCAGAGACAGAGAGGATGGTTCAGGAGGGTCTTCAAGTGTCTTGCCCAAGCTCTCGGCCCAGCCAGTTTCAATACAGGTTCTTAGATATAAATTCAGTAGTATTTGCTGAGGCTTCAAGATAGCCAGAACTTAGCGTGGTTCAGTACAGGGCCCGAGATGTGGGCTGAGGAGAAATTGTCATGGTTTGAACAAGGGCAGGACCGAGCATGGTCAGTGTAAGGATCGAAAAGTGGGCTAAGGAGTATTTGTCGGGGTCTTGCACAAAGGCATGTCAAGCCTCATTCAGTGCAGTGACTGAGATGTTGGATCAGGAGTGTTTCATGGGGTCTCACCAATGGCAGGACACACCCTAGCTCAGAGGCAGGGAGTGAGTTGAGGGCTCAGGATTGTAGGTCAGTGGCTTGAATATGTCCAGGACTGTCCTGAGAGTCAGGGAGAGTCTCAGCAGTGTTGGTTTGCACTTGCCTAGGTTCATGACCCCTAACAACAAGCCTGAGCCAACATCTCGAGCCTGTCACTGAAGCATTTTGGGACCTGTCCCTGGTGCAACCCCAGCAAATGCCCCTGAGCCCACATCATCATCACTTCACTGAACCAGGCGGGTTCCTGGCTTTGTGTATGCCCGTGAGAAACACTCGGGAGCCCGCATTTCCATCCCTACCATAAACCATGCTAGATCCTGAACTTATTCAAGGCCCTGACCAACATAGCTGGGCCTGTATCTGACTCTCATCCTAGATCCCGGCCTTATTAAAGCTACTGGCAAGCAATCCTGAGCCAACACTATCTCCATGCATCGGAACTATGGTGGATACCACCATCATTCAATCCCCCAGGAAACACTTGTGATCCAACATCCCACTCGCTGCACTGAAGAAGGTGGGTCAGCCTTTGAGCAAGACCCTGAAAAACACTCCTGAGCCCACCACTAGGTCCCTTCAGTGAACCATGCTGAATCTTGCACTGGCTCAAGCCTCCGGCAAACAATCCTCAGTGCAGATCTTTGGTCCAAGCTTCCTAAAAATATTCCTGAACCCACCACTAGGTCCCTTCACAGAATCAGGCTCGTTCACAATAAACCAAGCTGGACCGAGCTCTTGGCCAAGCCCCTGAAAACTACACCCGACTCCACATCTGGGTCCCTTCACTGAACAAGGCAGGTCCTGCGCTAGTTCAGACACCGAGAAACACTCAAGAGCCCACATATGGTTCCTGCACTGAACCGGGGTGGGTCCTGTACTTGCACAAGCCCTCTAAAAATATTCATGAGCCCACATTTCGGTCCCTCTACTGATCCAGACTGGGTCCTGACCTTATTGCAGCCTGAGACAATCATTCCTGGGCCCACATCGCAGTTTCTGACCTGAATAATGCTGGGGCATGAATTATGCCCAACCAACACTCTTGAGCCCATATCTCACTCCCAGAACTCAAGCAGGCTGGACCCTGCCTTTATTCAAGCCCCAGAAAACATGCCTGAGCCTATAACGTCATCTCTGCACTGACCTAGGATGGGTCCCACGCTCGTTCAAGGTGCCAGCCAACACTGCTGAGCCTCTCTCTGACTCTCAGGCTAGTCCTGGCCATATAGAAGCCACTGACCTACAATCATGAGCCCACAACTCACTCGCTGCCTCTGAGCTAGGGTGTGTCCTGCCATTAGCCAATCCCCCATAAAGCATGCCCGATCCAGCAGCTCACTGGCTGCACTGAACAAGGCTCGACGTGCTTTTGTGCAAGACCTCAACCAACACTCCTGAGCCCACTTTTCGATCCTTACACTGAGCAACCTCAGTCCTGCCATTGTTCAAACCATGAAAATTTCTCCTGAGCCCACACCTCGGTCCCTGTACTGAACCAGGCTAAGTTCTGGCTATCTTGAATCCTCAGCGAATACTCCTGAATCGACATCTAAGTACCTGCACTGAACCTGGCGGGGCCGAGAGCTTGTGCAAGATACTTGAAGACCCACCTGAGCCTCTCTCTCATTCCCTGTACCAAACAGGCTTTGTTCTGCACTTGTTCAACCCCAAGAAATTCTCCTGAGCCCCATTTCGGTGCTTACACTGACCAGGTTGGATTCTGCCATTGTTTGAAACCATGACAAATATTCTTGAGCCCACTTCTCAGTCCCTGCATTTAATCAGGCTATAGTGTTCCCATGTTCAAGCACCGACACACAACTCTCAGCCCAGATGTCCGTTTCTGCACTGATCGAGGCTAAGTGATGCCTATAAACATGACCCATAACAACAGTCCTGAGACAACATCTCGAGCCTGGCACTGAAGCATTTTGGGACCTATCCGTGGTGCACCCCCAGCAAATGCTCCTGAGTCCACATCATTGTCCCTGCACTGAACCAGGCGGGTTCCTGCCTTTGTGTACACCCCAGAGAAACACTCCTGAGCCCACTTCTCTATCCCTGCCATGAACCATGCTGGGTCCTGCACTTATTCAAGACACCGACCAACATAGCTGGGCCTGTTTCTGACTCTCATCCTAGTTCCCAGTCTTATTCGAGCCAAAGCAAGCAATCCTGAGCCAACAAGTAGCTCCATGCTTCGGAACTATGGTGGGTACGGCAATCATTCAATCCCCCAGGAAACACTTGTGATCCCACATCCCACTTGCTGCACTGAAGAAGGTGGGTCAGCCTTTGAGCAAGACCCCGAAAAACACTCCTGAGCCCACCACTAGGTCTCTGCAGTGAACCACGCTGAATCTTGCGCTGATTCAAGCCTCTGGAAAACTCTCCTCAGTGCACATCTGTTGTCCAAGCTTCTGAAAAATACTCCTGAACCCACCACTAAGTCTCTTCACAGAATCAGGCTTGTTCACAATGGAACCAAGCTGGATCCAGGTCTTGTTCAAGGCCCTGAATACTACATCTGAGTCCACATCTGGGTCCCTTCACTGAACCAGGCTGGTCCTGTGCTTGTTCACACCCCGAGAGACACTCATGAGCCCTCATATGGTCCCTGCACTGAACCTGGGTGTGTCCTATACTTGCACAGTCCTATACTTGCACAATTCCTCTAAAAATATTCCAGAGTCCACATTTGGGTCCCTCTGTTGATCCAGACTGGGTCCTGACCTTATTGCAGCCCCAGGCAATCTCTCCTTTGCCCAAATTGCAGTTCCTGAGCTGAATTATGCTGCATCCTGCACTGCTTCAATGCCCAGACCAAGACTCATGGGCCCATATCTCACTCCCAGAACTCAAGCAGGCTGGTCCTTGCCTTTATTCAAACCCTGGAAAACACGCCTGAGCCTACAACGTCGTCTCTGCACTGACCTAGGATGGGTCCTGCACTCATTCAAGGTGCCAGCCCAACACTGCTGAGCCTCTCTCTAACTCCCAGGCTAGTCCTGGCCATGTTCAAGTCACCGACCTACAATCCTAAGCACGCAACTCGCTCCCTGCCTCTCAGCTAGGGTGTGTCTGGCCATTGGTTAGTACCCCATGAAGCACTCCCGATTTCACATCTCAGTCGCTGCACTGAACGAGGCTCGACGTGCTTTGTGCAAGACCCCAACCAACACTTCTGAGACCAGTTTTCAATCCTTACACTGATCATGCTCGGTCCTGCCCTTGTTCAAACCATGACAATTTCTCCTGAGCCAACATCTGGGTCCCTGTACTAAACCAGGCTAAGTTCTGGCTATCTTGAAGCCTCAGTGAATACTCTTGAATCAACATCTAATTACCTGCACTGAACCTGGCTGGGCCGAGAGCTTGTGCAAGACACTTAAAGACCCTCCTGAGCCTCCCTCTCGGTCTCTGCAGAAAACCAGGCTGAGTCCTGCACTTGTTCAACCCTGAGAAATACTAATGAGGCCCAGTTATGTTGGTCGGGGTCTTGAATAAGTGCAGGACCAAGCATGGTTCATGGCAGGGTTGGAGATGTGGGCTCAGGATTGTTTCTTGGGGGCATTCACAGAGGCAGGAACGGGCCTGGTTCAGTGCAGGGACCATGATGTGGGCTCAGGAGCATTTGCTGGGGGTGCACCGGGGGCGGTTCCAAAATGCTTCAGTGCCAGCCTCAAGATGTTGGCTCAGGCCTGTTGTTAGGGGTCATGAACCTAGGCAGCACTTAGCCTCATTCAGTGCAGGAACAGAAATATGGGCTCAGTGTTGTCTGTCGGTGATTGAACATGGGAAGAAGCTAGCCTGGTTCAGTGCAGGGACCGAGAAGTGGGTCCAAGAGTATTTGTCATGGTTTCAAACAAGGGCAGAATCAATCCTGGTCAGTGTAAGCACCAAAATGGGGATCAGGAGTATGTCTCAGGGTTGAACAAGTGTAGACCCAGCCTGGTTTGGTGCAGAGACAGAGAGGATGGTTCAGGAGGGTCTTCAAGTGTCTTGTCCAAGCTCTCGGCCCAGCCAGTTTCAGTACAGGTTCTTAGATGTAAATTCAGTAGTATTTGCTGAGGCTTCAAGATAGCCAGAACTTAGCGTGGTTCAGTACAGGGCCCGAGATGTGGGCTGAGGAGAAATTGTCATGGTTTGAACAAGGGCAGGACCGAGCATGGTCAGTGCAAGGATTGAAAAGTGGGCTAAGGAGTATTTGTCGGGGTCTTGCACAAAGGCACGTCAAGACTCGTTCAGTGCAGCGTGTGAGATGTTGGATCGGGAGTGCTTCATGGGGTCTCACCAATGGCAGGATACACCCTAGCTCAGAGGCAGGGAGTGAGTTGAGGGCTCAGGATTGTAGGTCAGTGGCTTGAATATGTCCAGGATTGCCCTGAGAGTCAGGGAGAGTCTCAGCAGTGTTGGTTGGCACCTTGAACAAGTGCAGGACCCATCCTAGGTCAGTGCAGAGATGACGTTGTGGGCTCATGTGTGATTGCCCGGTCTTGAATAAAGGCAGGGTCCAGCCTGCAGGAGTTCTGGGAGTGAGATATGGCCTCAAGAGTGTTGGTCAGGGCATGGAACCAATGCAGGACCCAGCATAATTCAGCTCAGGAACTGTGATGTGGGCCAAGGTGCAATTGTCTGGGGCTGCAATAAGGTCAGAACCCAGTCTGGATCAAGAGAGATGGAAATGTGGGCTCCAGAATATTTTCAGAGTGCATGTGCAAGTACAGGACCCACCCTGTTTCAGTGCAGGGACCGTATGTGGGCTTTTGAGTGTCTCTCGGGGTCTGAACAAGTGCAGGACCAGCCTGCTTTAGTGAAGGGACCCAGATGTGGGCTTGGGTGTAGTTTTCATGGGCTTGAACAAGAGCTGGATCCAGATTGGTTCCGTTGTTGCCTTGCACAACTGCAGGAGCCAGCCTAATTCTGTGAAGGGACTTAGTGGTGAGCTCAGGAATATTTTTCGGAAGCTTGGACAAAGGATGTGTGCTGAGGAGTGTTTGCCTGAGGCTTGAATCAGTACAAGATTCAGCATGGTTCACTGCAGGGACCTAGTGGTGGGCTCAGGAGCGTTTTTCGGAGTCTTGCTCAAAGGCTGACCCACCTTCTTCAGTGCAGCCAGTGGGATGTGGGATTTCAAGTGTTTCCTGGGGCATTGAATGATGGTGGTACCCACCATAGTTCCGATGCACGGAGCTACTTGTTGGGTCTAGATTGCTTGCCGGTAACTCGAATAAGGTCGAGAACTAGGATAAGAGTCAGATACAGGCTCAGCTATGTTGGTCGGGGCCTTGAATAAGTGCAGGACCCAACATGGTTCATGACAGGGATGGAGATGTGGGCTCAGGAGTGTTTCTCGGAGGCACACACAAAGGCAGGAACCAGCCTGGTTCATTGTAGGTCCCATGATGTGGGCTCAGGAGCATTTGCTGTGGGAGCACAAGGGACAGGTCCCAAAGTGCTTCAATGCCAGGCTCGAGATGTTCACTCAGGCCTGTTGTTAGGGGTCATGAACCTAGGCAGCACTTAGCCTGGTTCAGTGCAGGAATGGAACTCAGGACTAAGGGTTGTCTCTAGGTGCTTGAACATGGGAAGAAGCTAGCCTGGTTCAGTGCAGGGACCGAGAAGTGGGTTCAAGAGTATTTGTCATGGTTTAAAACAAGGGCAGAATCCAGCCTTGTCACTGTAAGCACCAAAAGTGGTCTCAGGAATATTTCTCCGGATTGAACAAATGCAGGACGCAGCCTTGTTTGGCGCAGGGACCAAGAGGGAGTCTCAGGAGGGTCTTCAAGTGTCTTGGACAAGCTCTCGGCCCAGCCAGCTTCAGTGCAGGTTCTTAGATGTCGATTCAGAAGTATTCGCTGAGGTTTCAAGATAGCCAGAACTTAGCCTGGTTCAGTACAGGAACCAGGATGTGGACTCAGGAGAAATTGTCATGGATTGAACAAGGGCAGGACCGAGCATGTTCAGTATAAGGATTGAAAATGGGCTCAGGAGTGTTTGCTGGGGTCTTGCACAAAGGCACGTTGAGCCTCGTTCAGTGCGGCGAGTGAGATGTGGGGTCAGGAGTGCTTCATGGGGGACTGACCAATGTCAGGACACATCCTAACTGAGACACAGGGAGCGCGTTGCAGGCTCATGATTGTAGGTCGTTGGCTTGAATATGGCCAGTAGTAGCCTGAGAGTCAGAGAGAGTCTCAGCATTGTTGGCTGGAACCTTGAACGAGTGCAGGTTCCATCCTAGGTCAGTGCAGAGATGACATTGTGTGCTCAGGCATGTTTCCCGGGGCTTGAATAAAGACAAGGTCCAGCCTGCTTGAGTTCTGGGAGTGAGACATGGGCTCAAGAGTGTTGGTTGGGGTATGGAACCAGTGCAGGCCCCAGCATAATTCAGCTCAGGAACTTCGATGGTGGCCCATGAGCGATTATCTGGGCTTCCATAAGATCAGGATCCAGTCTGGTCAGTAGAGGGATGGAAATGTGGGCTCCAGAATATTTTTAGAGGGCTTGTGCAAGTACAGGACCCACCTGGTTCAGTGCAGGAACCCTATGTGGGCTTATGAATGTCTTGGGGACTGAACAAGCACAGGACCAGCCTGGTTCAGTGAAGGGACCCAGATGTGGGCTCAGGTGTTGTTTTCAGTGGCTTGAAAAGATCTGGATCAAGCTTAGTTTCATTGTTATCTGGCACAAGGGCAGGTACCAGCATGTTTCTTGAAGGGGCCTAGTGGTGGGCTCAGGAATATTTTGTGGAAGCTTGAACAAGAGATGTGCCCTTAGTAGTGTTTGATGGAGGCTTGAACCAGTGCAAGATTCAGCATTGTTCACTGCAGGGACCTAGTGATGGGCTCAGGCATGTTTTTTGGGGTCTTGTTCAAAGGCTGACCCACTTTCTTCAGTGCAGTGAGTGGGATGTAGGATCGCAAGTGTATCCTGGGTGATTGAACAGTGGCAGTATCTGCCATAGTTCCAATACATGGAGCTACTTGTTGGCTCAGGATTGCTTGCCGGTAGCTCAAATAAGGCTTGGAACTAGGATGAGAGTCAGATACAGGCCCAGCTTTGTTTGTCAGTGTCTTGAATAAGTGCAGGACCCAGCATGGTTCATGGCAGGGATGGAGACGGGGCTCAGGAGTGTTTCTCGGGGGCATACACAAAGGCATGAACCCGCCTGGTTCAGTGCAGGGACCATGATGTGGACTCAAGAGCATTTGCTGGGGTTGCACCAGGGACAGGTCCCAAAATGCTTCAGTGACAGGTTTGAGATGTTGACTCAGGTATGTTTTTAGGGGTCATGAACCTAGGCAGCACTTAACCTCATTCAGTGCACAAATGGACATTTGGCTCAGGGTTGTCTGTCGATGCATGAATATGGCAAGAAGCTAGCCTGGTTCAGTGCAGGGACCAAGAAGTGGGTTCAAGAGTATTTTTCATGCTTTCAAACAAGGGCAGAGTCCAGCCTGGTCAGTGTAAGCACCGAAATGAGGCTCAGGAGTATTCTTGGGGTTGAAGAAGTGCAGGACCCAGCCTGGTGTGGCGCAGGGACCGAGAGGGAAGCTCAGCAGGGTCTTCGAGTGTCTTGCACAACTCTCGGCCCAGCCAGGTTCAGTATAGGTACATAGATGTTGATTCAGGAGTATTTGCTGAGGCTTCAAGATAGCCAGAACTTAGCCTGGTTCAGTACAGGGACTGAGATGTGGGCTCAGGAGAAATTGTCATGGTTTGAACAAGGGCAGGACCGAGCATGGTCAGTGTAAGCATCGAAAAGTGGGCTCAGGAGTGTTGGTTGGGGTCTTCCACAAAGGCATGTCGAGCCTCGTTCAGTGCAGCGAGTGAGATGCGGGATCTGTAGTGCTTCATGGTGGATTGACCAATGGCCAGATACACCTTAGCTGAGAGGCAGGGAGCACGTTGTGGGCTCAGGATTGAGGGTCGTTGGCTTGAATATGGCCAGGACTAGCCTGAGTCAGAGAGAGGCTCAGCAGTGTTGGCTGGCACCTTGAACGAGTGAAGGACCCATCCTAGGTCAGTGAAGAGACAAAGTTGTGGGCTCAGGTGTGTTTGTCAGGACTTGAATAATAGCAGGGTCCACCTTGCTTAAGTTCTGTGAGTGAGATATGGGCTCATGAGTGTTGATCTGGGCATGGAAGCAGTGCAGGACTCAGCATAATCAGCTCAGTATCCTGGGTGATTGAACAATGGCGGTATCTGCCATAGTTCCAATGCATGGAGCTACTTGTTGGCTCAGGATTGCTTGCCGGTAGCTCAAATAAGGCTTGGAACTAGGATGAGAGTCAGATACAGGCCCAGCTTTGTTTGTCAGTGTCTTGAATAAGTGCAGGACCCAGCATGGTTCATGGCAGGGATGGAGACGGGGCTCAGGAGTGTTTCTCGGGGGCATACACAAAGGCATGAACCCGCCTGGTTCAGTGCAGGGACCATGATGTGGACTCAAGAGCATTTGCTGGGGTTGCACCAGGGACAGGTCCCAAAATGCTTCAGTGACAGGTTTGAGATGTTGACTCAGGTATGTTTTTAGGGGTCATGAACCTAGGCAGCACTTAACCTCATTCAGTGCACAAATGGACATTTGGCTCAGGGTTGTCTGTCGATGCATGAATATGGCAAGAAGCTAGCCTGGTTCAGTGCAGGGACCAAGAAGTGGGTTCAAGAGTATTTTTCATGCTTTCAAACAAGGGCAGAGTCCAGCCTGGTCAGTGTAAGCACCGAAATGAGGCTCAGGAGTATTCTTGGGGTTGAAGAAGTGCAGGACCCAGCCTGGTGTGGCGCAGGGACCGAGAGGGAAGCTCAGCAGGGTCTTCGAGTGTCTTGCACAACTCTCGGCCCAGCCAGGTTCAGTATAGGTACATAGATGTTGATTCAGGAGTATTTGCTGAGGCTTCAAGATAGCCAGAACTTAGCCTGGTTCAGTACAGGGACTGAGATGTGGGCTCAGGAGAAATTGTCATGGTTTGAACAAGGGCAGGACCGAGCATGGTCAGTGTAAGCATCGAAAAGTGGGCTCAGGAGTGTTGGTTGGGGTCTTCCACAAAGGCATGTCGAGCCTCGTTCAGTGCAGCGAGTGAGATGCGGGATCTGTAGTGCTTCATGGTGGATTGACCAATGGCCAGATACACCTTAGCTGAGAGGCAGGGAGCACGTTGTGGGCTCAGGATTGAGGGTCGTTGGCTTGAATATGGCCAGGACTAGCCTGAGTCAGAGAGAGGCTCAGCAGTGTTGGCTGGCACCTTGAACGAGTGAAGGACCCATCCTAGGTCAGTGAAGAGACAAAGTTGTGGGCTCAGGTGTGTTTGTCAGGACTTGAATAATAGCAGGGTCCACCTTGCTTAAGTTCTGTGAGTGAGATATGGGCTCATGAGTGTTGATCTGGGCATGGAAGCAGTGCAGGACTCAGCATAATCAGCTCAGGAACTGCGATTTGGGCGAATGAGAGACTGCCTTGGGCTGCAATAAGGTCAGGACCCAGTTGGAATCAATGGGGTTACCGACATGTGGGTTCTGGAATATTTTTAGAGGGCTTGTGCAAGTACAGGAACACCCCCGTTCAGTGCAGGGGCCGTATGTGGGCTCATGAGTGTCTCATGGGGTCTGAACAAGCGCAGGACCAGCCTGGTTCAGTGAAGGGCCCCAGATGTGGGCTCGGGTGTAGTATTCAGGGCCTTGTACAAGAGCTGGATCCAGCTTGGTTGTTATGAACAAGTCTGATTCTGTGAAGGGACTTAGTGGTGGGCTCAGGAATATTTTTTGGAAGCTTGGACAAAGGATGTGCGCAGAGCAGTGTTTTCCGGAGGCTTGAATCAGTGCAAGATTCAGCATGGTGCACTGCAGGGACCTAGTGGTGGGCTCAGGTGCGTTTTTCTGGGTCTTGCCCAAAGGCTGACCCACCTTCTTCAGTGCAGTGAGTGAGATGTGGGATCGCAAGTGTTTTGGGGGGATTGAACCATGGCGGTACCAACCATAGTTCTGATACATGGAGCTACTTGTTGGCTCAGGATTGCTTACTGGAAGCTCGAATAAGGCTGGGAACTAGGATGAGAGTCAGATACAGGCCTAGCTATGTTGGCTGGGGCCTTGAATAAGTGCAGGACCCAGTATGGTTCATGGCAAGGATGGAGATGCGGGCTCAGGAGTGTTTCTCGGGGGCATACACAAAGCCAGGAACCCGCCTGGCTCAGTGCAGGGACCACAATGTGTACTCAGGAGCATTTGCCGGGGGTGCAACATGGACAGGTCCCAAAATGCTTCATTGACACCCCGAGATGCTGGCTCAGGCCTGTTTTTATGGGTCATGTACATAGGCAGCACTTAGCCTCGATCAGTGCAGGAATGGAAATTTGGGGTCAGAGTTGTCTGTCGGTGCTTGAACATGTGAACACTATAGCCTGATTCAGTGCAGGGACCGAGAAGTGGGTTCGAGAATATTTGTCATGGTTTCAAACAATGGCAGAATGCAGCCTGGCCAGGGGAAGCACCAAAATGGGCCTCAGAGGTATGTCTCGGGGTTTAACAAGTGCAGGACCCTGCCTGGTTTACCGCAGGGACACAGAGAGAGGCTCAGGAGGGTCTTCAAGTGTCGTGCGTAAACTATCGACTGAGCCAGGTTCAGTGTAGGTACTTAGATGTCATTTCAGGAGTATTTGCTGAGGCTTCAAGACAGCCAGAACTTAGCCTGGTTCCGTACAGGGACCGAGATGTGGGCTCAGAAGAAATTGTCATGGTTTGAATAAGGGCAGGACCGAGCATGGTCAGTGTAAGGATCGAAAAGTGGGCTAATGAGTGTTTGTTGGGGTCTTGCACAAAGACACATCAAGCCTCGTTCAGTGCAGCGAGTGAGGTGCGGGATTGGGAGTGCTTCATGGGGGCCTGACCAATGGCAGGACACACCCTAGCTCAAAGGCAGGGAGCGAGTTTCGGGCTCAGGATTGTTGGTCGGTGGCTTGAACATGGCCAGGACTAGCCTGTGAGTCAGAGAGAGGCTCAGCAGTATTGGCTGGCACCTTGAACGAGTGCAGGACCCATCCTAGGTCAGAGCAGAGACATCATTGTGTGCTCAGGCATGTTTGCCGGGGCTTGAAAAAAGGCAGGGTCCAGCCTGCTTGAGTTCTGGGAGTGAGATATGGGCTCAAGAGTGTTGGTTCGGCATAGTTCATGCCCCAGCATTATTCAGCTCAGGAACTGCAATTTGGGCCCAGGAATGATTGTCTAGGGCTGCAGTAAGGTCAGGACTCAGTCTGGATCAGTAGAGGGACCGAAATGTGGGCTCCGGAATATTTTTAGAGGGCTTGTGCAAGTACAGGACCCACCCCGGTTCAGTGCATGGATTGCATGTGGGCTCATGAGTGTCTCTCTGGGTCTAAACAAGCACAGGACCAGCCGGGTTCAGTGAAGGGACGCAGATGTGGGCTCGGGTGTACTTTTCAGGGGCTTGGACAAGAGTTCATTCCACCTTGGTTCCATTGTGAACCAGCCTGATTCTGTGAAGGGACCTAGTGGTGTTTTCAGGAATATTTTTTGGAAGCATGGACAACAGATGTGTGCTGAAGAGTGTTTGCTGGAGGCTTGAACCAGTGCAAGATTCAGCATGGTGCACTGCAGGGACCTAGTGGTGGGCTCAAGAGTGTTTTTTGGGGTCTTGCTCAAAGGCTGACCCACCTTCTTCAGTGCAGCGAGTGGGTTGTGGGACCGTAAGTGTTTTGGGGGGGATTGACGATGGCAGAACCCACCATAGATCCGATGCATGGAGCTACTTGTTGGTCAGGATTGCTTGCCAGTAGCTCGAATAAGGCCGGGAACTATGATGACAATCAGATACAGGCCCAGCTTTGTTGATCAGGGGCTTGAATAAGTGCAGGACCCAGCATGGTCCATGGCAGGGATGGAGATGCGGGCTCAGGAGTGTTTCTCAGAGGCATACTCAAAGGCAGGAACCCACCTGGTTCAGTGCAGGCACCATGATGTGGGCTCAGGAGCATTTGCTTGGGTTGCACCATGGACAGGTCCCAAGATGCTTCAGTGACAGGCTCGAGATGGTGGCTCAGTCCTGTCTTTAGGGATCATGAACATAGGCAGCACTGAGCCTCCTTCAATGCAGGAATGGACATTTGGGCTCAGGGTTGTCTGTCGGTGCTTGAACATGTGAACACTATAGCCTGATTCAGTGCAGGGACCGAGAAGTGGGTTCGAGAATATTTGTCATGGTTTCAAACAATGGCAGAATGCAGCCTGGCCAGGGGAAGCACCAAAATGGGCCTCAGAGGTATGTCTCGGGGTTTAACAAGTGCAGGACCCTGCCTGGTTTACCGCAGGGACAGAGAGAGAGGCTCAGGAGGGTCTTCAAGTGTCATGCATAAGCTATCGGCTGAGCCAGGTTCAGTGCAGGTACTTAGATGTCGTTTCAGGAGTATTTGTTGAGGCTTTATGACAGCCAGAACTTAGCCTGGTTCAGTACAGGGACTGAGATGTGGGCTCAGAAGAAATTGTCATGGTTTGAACAAGGGCAGGACCGAGCATGGTCAGTGTAAGGATCGAAAAGTGGGCTAATGAGTGTTTGTTGGGGTCTTGCACAAAGACACGTCAAGCCTCGTTCAGTGCAGCGAGTGAGATGTGGGATCGGGAGTGCTTCATGGGGGACTGACCAATGGCAGGACACACCCTAGCTCAGAGGCAGGGAGTGAGTTGTGGGCTCAGGATTGTAGGTCGGTGGCTTGAACATGTCCAGGACTAGCCTGCGAGTCAGAGAGAGGCTCAGCAGTGTTGGCTGGCACCTTGAACGAGTGCAGGACCCATCCTAGGTCAGTGCAGAGACATCACTGTGTGCTCAGGCATGTTTGCCGGGGCTTGAATAAAGGCAGGGTCCAGCCTGCTTGAGTTTTTGGAGTGAGATATGGGCTCAAGAGTATTGATCAGGGCATGGAACCAGTGCAGGACCCAGAATAATTCAACTCAGAAACTGCAATGTGGGGCCTAGAGCGACTGTCTGGATCTGCAATAAGGAGAGGACCCAGTCTGGATCAGTAGAGGGACCGAAATATGGGCTCTGGAGTATTTTTAGAGGGTTTGTGCAAGTACAGGAGCAACCCCGATTCAGTGCAGGGACCATATGTGCACTCATGAGTGTCTCTCGTGGTCTGAACAAGCACAGGACCAGCCTGTTTCAGTGAAGGGACCCAGATGGGGGCTCGGGTGTAGCTTTCAGGGGCTTGAACAAGAGCTGGATCCAGCTTGGTTCCCTTGTGAACCAGCTTGATTTTGTGAAGGGACCTAGTGGTGGGCTCAGGTATATTCTTCGGAGCTTGGGCAACAGCTGTGCAGTGAGGAGTGTTTGTGGAGCGTTGAACGGGTGCAAGAGGCAGCATGATTCACTGCAGGCACCTAGTGGTCGGCTCAGGAGTGTTTTTCGGGGTCGTGCTCAAAGGCAGACCCCTTCTTCAGTGCAGCGAGTGGGATGTGGGATCACAAGTCTTTCCTGGGATAATGAACTGTGGCAGTACTACCAGAGTTCCGATGCCTTGAGTGACTAGTAGGCTCAGATTTGGTTTCTGGTAGCTCAAATAAGGCCGAGAACTAGGATGAGTGTCGGATACAGGCCCAGCTATGATTTTCAGGGCCTTGAATAAGTGTAGGACACAGCATGGTTTATGGCAGGGACAGAGATGCAGGCTCAGGAGTGTTTCTCGGGGGCATACACATAGTCAGGGACCCCCCCCTGTTTCAGTGCAGGGACAATGATGTTGGCTCAGGAGCATTTGCTGGGGGTGCACCAGGAGCAGGTCCCAAAATGCTTCAGTGCCAGGCTCAAGATGTTGGCTCAGGCCTTTTGTTTGGGGTCATGAACCTAGGAAGCACTTAGCCTCGTTCATTGCTGGAATGGACATTTGGGCTCAGGGTTGTCTGTCGGTGCTTGAACTTGGGAAGAAGCTATCCTGGTTCATTGCAGGGACCAAGAAGTGGGATCAAGACTATTTGCCATGGTTTTGAACAAGGGCAGAATGCAGCCTGGCAGTGTAAGCACCGAAATGGGGCTCAGGAGTATTTCTCAGAGTTTAATAAGTGCAGGATCCAGCCTGGTTTGGCGCAGGGAACAAGACAGTCTCAGGAGTGTCTTCAAGTGTCTTGCACAAGCTCTCGGCCCAGCCAAGTTCAGTGCAGCTACTTAGATATCGATTTAAGAGTATTCGCTGAGGTTTCAAAATAGCCAGAACTTAGCCTGGTTAAATACAGAGAATGAGATGGGAGCTCAGAAGACGCTGTCATGGTTTGAACAAGGGTAGGACTGAGCATGGTCAGGGTAAGGATCCAAAAGTGCACTCAGGAGTGTTTGTTGGGGCCTTGCACAAACGCACTTCGAGCCTCGTTCCGTGCACTGAGTGAGATGCAGGATCGGGATTGCTTCATGTGGGACTGACCAATGGCCAGACACACCCTAGCTCAGAGGCAGGGAGTTTGTTGTGGGCTCAGGATTGTATGTCGGTGGCGTGAATATGGCCAGGACTAGCCTGAGAGTCAGAGAAAGGCCTAGCAGTGCTTGCTGGCACCATGAACGAGTGCAGGACCCATCCTAGGTCAGTGCAGAGATGACGTTGTGGGCTCAGGTGTGTTTCTCGGAGCTTGAATAAAGTCAAAGTTCAGCCTGCTTGAGTTCTGGGAGTGAGATATGGGCTCAAGAGTGCTGGTCGGGGCATGGAATCAGTGCAGGACCCAGCATAATTCATCTCAGGAACTGTGATGTGGGCCCAGGGGCGATTGTCTGGGGTTGCGGTAAGGTCAGGACCCAGTCTGGATCAGTAGAGCGACTAAAATGGTGGCTCCGGAATATTTTTAGAGGGCTTGTGCAAGTACAGGACCCACCCCAGTTCAGTGAAGAAACCTTATGTGGGCTCCTGGGTGTATCTCGGGGTCTGAACAAGTGCAGGACCAGCCTGGTTCAGTGAAGAGACCCAGATGTGGGGTCGGATGTAGTTTTCAGGGTCTTGATCAAAGAGCTGCATCCAGCTTGGTTCCATTGTTGTCTTGCACAAGGGCAGGAACCAGTCTCATTCTTTGAAGGGACCTAGTGGTGGGCTCAGGAATATTTTTCAGAATCTTGGACAACAGATGTGCGCTGAGGACTGCTTGCCATCGGCATGAAGCAGTGCAAGATTCAGCTTGGTTCACTGCAGCGACCTAGTGGTGGCTTGGGAGTGTTTTTCAGGGCCTTGCTCAAAGGCTGACCCACCTTCTTCAGTGCAACGAGTGGGATGTGGAATTGCGAGTGTTTCCTGGGGGATTGAACAGTAGCGGTACCCACCATAGTTCTGATACATGGCGCAACTTGTTGGCTCAGGATTGCTTGCCAGTAGCTCAAATAAGCCCGGAACTAGGATGAGAGTTCGATACAGGCCCAGCTATGTTGTCGGGGCCTTGAATAAGTGCAGGACCCAGCATGGTTCATGGCAGGGATGGAGATGCAGGCTCAGGAGTGTTTCTCGGGGCATACACAAAGGCAGGATCCTGCCAGGTTCAGTGCAGGGACCATGATGTAGGCTCAGGAGCATTTGCTGGGCGTGTACCACAGGCAGGTGCCAAAATGCTTCAGTGCCAGCCTCTAAATGTTGGCTCAGGCCTGTTATAAGGGGTCATGAATGAGGCAGCACTTAGCCTCGTTCAGTGCAGGAACGTACATTTGTGGTCTGGGTTGTCTGTCGGTTTTTGAACATGGGAAGATGCTAGCCTGGTTCAGTGCAGGGATCGAGAAGTATGTTCAAGAGTATTTGTCATGGTTTTGAACAAGGGTAGAATCCATCCTGTTCAATGCAAACACTGAACTTGGGCTCAGGAGTATTTCTCGGATTTGAACAAGTGCAGGACCCAGCCTGGTTTGGCGCAGGGACCCCTACGGAGGCTCAGGAGCGTCTTCTTGTGTCTTGCACAAGCTCTCCGCCCTGCCAGGTTCAGTGCAGGTACTTGGATGTCAATTCAGGAGTATTTTCTGAGGCTTCAAGATAGCCAGACTTTAGCCTGGTTCAGTACAGAGCCCAAGATGTCGGCTCAGGAGATATTGTCATGGTTAGAACAAGGGCAGGACTGAGCATGGTCAATGGAAGAATCGAAAAGTGGGCTCAGGAGTATTTGTAGGGGTCTTGCACAAAGGCACGTTGAACCTCATCCTGGGCAGTGAGTGAGATGCAGGGTCGGGAGTACTTCATGGGGGACTGACCAATGGCAGGATACACCCTGGCTCAGAAGCAGGGAGCGAGTTGCGGGCTCAGGATTTTAGGTCGGTTGCTTGAATATGGCCAGGACTAGCCTGAGAGTCAGAGAGAGGCTCAGCAGTGTTAGCTGGCACCTTGTAAGAGTGCAGGACCCATCCTAAGTCAGTGCAGAGACGATGTTGTGGGCTCAGGCGTGTTTACTGGGGCTTGAGTAAAGACAGGGTCCATTCTGTTTGAGTTCTGGGAGTGAGATATGGGCTCAACATTTTGGTCGGTGCATGGAAACCTGCCGGGGTCCAGCCCCGGTGGATCCAGGGTGATTCGAAGGGTGGACGGTGTCAGCGAGGAAAACTTGTTTGTTTATTAATATGAGTAGATTAGAAAGAAATAGTGTAATAGGAAAATTAAGTGGAGAAAAGAGGCTGAATAACTTGGTTTACGGGGAAGGCCAATACAACTCCAGACAAGGAGCTTGCACCATCTATGTTAGGCCACCGGTGCCCATTTGAATATCGGAGAGTGCCCCGCCTTGGGCTCTCTCTCTCCAGAAGACTTATTTGTGTTAATCTTCCCAAAGTCTGGTGCCACTCTCAGAAAGCACTAAATAAAGTTACATTCTTACATAGCAAGGACACAAGGGGAGTGCAGTGATATATAACTAAGAAAAGTAATTAACTCAAAAGTCTAGTGTTGCTAACATCAAAACTACTATATATCTTTTTCCATATCCCATTTACGTTGATTAACATCCTCCCAGTTGCCTAAAAGATAAAGAATATGGAGGCCTGGCAGCAGTCATGGAGTCAACAGTGAAAACCGTCTACCAATATAATTTTTAACTCTTTAGAAAAGGCTCTGTTTCTTTAAGATGCTTTTAAGCTTTGTGCCTCTTGCAGTTGGGGGCTGTAAGCAATTCACAAGCTGTAAGAGGTCTGGGGAACCTGTTAGACAAGCTAGAGAATTATCAGAAGGGGTTTAACAGAAACATCCCTTTTAAATACAGAAGACTAAAGCCTTGAATTGACTTTTCCAGAGAATATCAGAAGAGTGGAAAAGCAGAGTACAAAGGCTGGCAGATTCTTATTTTTTTGGGGGGGGGGTGGATGCTCAGGAGATTCCAGGGGGAACCCCTGAAACCTGATCACGTCCTTGCATTTGTCAGGCTTCCTTCCACATGACCTTGTTATGGGCGGGATTCCTCATGCTGGCCCCTGACAGAAACCAGGGCAGGACGCAGCATAATTGAGCTCAGGGACTGCGATGTGTGCCCAGGAGTGATTTTCTGGGGCTACAATAAGGTCAGGACCCAGTCTGGATCAGTAGAGGGGCCGAAATGTGGGCTCCAGAATATGTTTAGAGGGTTTGTGCAAGTACAGGACCAACCTCATTTCAGTGCAGGGACCGCATTTGGGCTCATGAGTCTGTCTCGGGTTCTGAACAAGTGCAGGACCAGCCTGGTTCAGTGAAGGAACCTCCCAGATATGGTTCCACGTGTAGTTTTCAGGAACTTGAACAAGAGCTGGATCCAGCTTCGTTCTGTTGCGAACCAGCCTGATTCTGTGAAGAGACCTAGTGGTGGGACCAGTAATATTTTTCGGATGCTTGGACAACAGTTGTGTGCTGAGGAGAGTATGCCAGAGGCTTGAACCAGTGCAAGATTCAGCAGCCTTCACTGCAGGCTTCACTTCATCAGGAGTCCTTTTTGGGGTCTTGCTCAAAGGCTGACCCACCTTCTTCAGTGCAGCGAGTGGGATGTGGGATCGCAAGTGTTTCCTGGGGGGTTGAACGATTGCGGTACCAAACATAGTTCTGAGGCATGGAGCTAATTGTTGGCTCATGATTGCTTGCTGGTAGCTCAAATAAGGCCGGGAACTAGGATGAGCATCAGAAACAGGCCCAGCTACATTGGTCGGGGCCTTGAATAACTGCAGGACCCAGCATGGTTCATGGCAGGGATGGAGATTCGGGCTCAGGAGTATTTCTTGGGGGCTTTAAGAAAGGCAGGAACATGCCTGGTTCAGTGCAGGGACCATGATGTGGGTTCAGGAGCATTTGCTGGGGATACACCACGGACAGGTCCCAAAATGCTTCAGTGCCAGGCTCGAGATGTTGGCTCACATTGGTTATTAGGGGTCATGTAACTAGGCAGACTGTAGGCTTGTTCAGTGCACCAATGGACATTTGGGCTCAGGGTTGTCTGTCAGTGCTTGAACATGGGAAGAAGCTAGCCTGGTTCAGTGCAGGGACTGAGAAGTGGTTTCAAGACTATTTGTCATCTTTTCAAACAAGAGCAGGAACCAGCCTGGTCAGTTTAAGCACCAAAATGGGGCTGAGGAGTATTTCTCGGGGTTGAACAAGTTCCGGACCCAGCCTGGTTTGGCACAGGGACCGAGAAGGAGGCTCAACAGGGACTTCAAGTGTCTTGCACAAGCTCTTGGCCCTGCCAGGCTCAGTGCAGGCACTTGGATGCCGATTCAGGAGTATTTGCTGAGGTTTCAAGATAGCCAGAACATAGCCTGGTTCAGTACAGGGACCAAGATGTGGGCTCAGGAGAAATTGTCATGGTTTGAACAAGGTCAGGGCCGAGCACAGTCAGTGTAAGGATCGAAAACTGGGCTCAGGAGTGTTTATTGGTCTTGCAGAAAGGCACATCGAGCCTCATTCAGTGCAGCGAGTGAGATGCGGGATTGGAAGTGCTTCATGGGGGGCTGATGAATGGCAGGACACACCCTAGCTCAGAGGCTAGGAGCGAGTTGTGGGCTCAGGATTGTAGGTCGTTCACTTGAATACGACCAGGACTAGACTGAGAGTCAGAGAGAGGCTCAGCAGTGTTGGCTGGCACCTTGAACGAGTGCAGGACCCATCCTAGGTCATTGAAGAGATGAAGTTGTAGGCTGAGGCGTTTTCCCGGGCCTGAATAAAGGCAGGGTCCAGCCTGCTTGAGTTCTGGGAGTGAAATATGGGCTCAAGAGTGTTGGTCAGGGCATGGAACCAGTGCAGGACCCAGCATATTCAGTTAAGGAACTGTGATGTAGGCCCAGGAGCGATTGTCTGGGGCTGCAATAAGTTCAGGACCCAGTCTGGATCAGTAAAGGCACCAAAATACGGGCTCTGCAATATTTGTAGAGGGCTTGTGCAAGTAGAGGACCCACCCCTGTTCAGTGCAGGGACCGTATTTGGGCTCATGAGTGTTTCTCATGGTCTGCACAAGCGCAGGACCAGCCATGTTCAGTGAAGGGACCCAGATGTGGGACCGGGTGTAGTTTTCAGGGGTTGGAACTAGAGCTGGATCCAGCTTGGTTCAGTTGTTGTCTTGAACAAGGGCAGGAACCAACCTGATTCTGTGAAGGGACCTAATGATGGGATCAGGAATATTTTTCGGAAGCTTGGACAACAGATGTGTGCTGAGGACTGTTTTCTGGAGGCTTGAATCATTGCAAATTCAGCAAGATTCACTGCAGGAAACTTGTGGTGGGCTCAGGAGTGTTTTTCGGGGTCTTGCTCTAAGGCTGACCCACGTTCTTCAGTGCAGCAAGTGGGATGTAGGATCGCAAGTGTCTCCTGGGGAGTTGAACGATGTCGGTACCCACCATAGTTCCGATGCATGGAGCTACTTGTTGGCTCAGGATAGCCTGCCGATAGGTCGAACAAGGCCGGGAACTAGGATGAAAGTCAGATACAGGCCCAGCTATGTCGTTCGGGGACTTGAATAACTGCAAGACCCAGCATGGTTCATGGCGGGGATGGAGATTTGGGCTCAGGAGTGTTTCTACGGGGCATACACAAAGACAGGAATCCGCCTGGTTCAGTGCAGGGACCATGATGTGGGCTCAGGAGCATTTGCTGGGGGTGCACCAGGGGCAGGTCCCAAAATGCTTCAGTGTCAGTCTTGAGATGTTGGCTCAGACCTGTTTTAATGGGTCATGAACCTAGGCAGCACTTAGCCTCATTCGGTGCAGGAATGGAAGTTTTTTGGGCTCAGGGTTGTCTGTCGGTGCTTGAACATGGGAAGAAGCTATCTTGGTTCAGTGCAGGGACAGAGAAGTGGGTTCAAGAGTATCTGTCATCATTTCGAGCAAGAGCAGAATCCAGCCTGGTCACTGTAAGCACCGCAATGGGGCTCAGGAGTATTTCTCAGGGTTGAACAAGTGCAGGACCCAGCCTGGTTAGGCGCAGGGACTGAGAGGGAAGCTCAGGAGGGTGTTCAAGTGTCTTACACAAGCTCTCGGCCCAGCCAGGTTCAGGGCAGGTACTTAGATGTTGATTCAGGAGTACTCTCTGAGTCTTCAAGATAGCCAGAAATTAGCCTGGTTCAATACAGGGACCAAGATGCGGGCTCAGGAGAAATTGTCATGGTTTGAACAAGGTCAGGACCAAGCATGGTCAGTGTAAGGATCAAACAGTGGGCTCAGGAGTGTTTGTTGAGTTCTTGCACAAAGGCATGTCAAGCCTCATTCACTGCAGTGAGTGAGATGCGGGATCAGGAGTGCTTCATGGGGGACTGACCAATGTCAGGACACACCCAACTCAGAGGCTGTGAGTGTGTTGTGGGCTCAGGATTGTAGGTCGTTGGCTTGGATATGGCCAGAACTATCCTGAGAGTCAGAGAGAAGCTCAGCAGTGTTGGCTGACACCTTGAATGCATGCAGGACCATCCTAGGTCAGTGCACAGACGACATTGTGGGTTCAGGCATGTGTACTGTGACTTGAATAAAGGCAGGGTCCAGCCTGCTTGAGTTCTGGGAGTGAGATATGGGCTCAAGAGTGTTGGTCGGGGCATGGAGCCAGTGCAGGACCCAGCATAATTCAGCTAAGGAACTGCGATGTGGGCCCAAGAACGATTGTCTGGCACTGCAATAAGGTCAGGACCCAGTCTGAATCAGTAGGGTGCCCGAAATGTGGGCTCTGGAATATTTTTAGAGGGCTTGTGCAAGTAGACGACCCAGCCCGGTTCAGGGAACGCTCACCCTACACCTGAACGTTCACAAAGGACCCCCTAACTTGCTACCACCATGGGTGGTATCAAGGCTATGTACCTCGATGAAAAAACCGAGTCCTAACGAAGGACCATCGAGCTTATTCCGACCCCTAATCTTACTCTCAGTCTATGTCCGGGTCGATACATGGTCAGGGCCTTGAATATGTGCAGGACCCAGCATGGTTCATGGCAGGGATGGAGATGCGGGCTCAGGAGTGTTTCTCGGGTGCATACACAAAGACTGGAAACCGCTTGGTTCAGTGCAGGGACCATGATGTGGGCTCAGGAGTGCCGGGGTCCAGCCGCGGTGGAACCAGGGTGATTCCAAGGAGAGACGGTGTTGGCGAGGAAAACTTATTTTTTTATGAATATAAGATTAGATTAGGAAGAAATAGTGTAGTAGGAAAATTAAGTGGAGAAAAGAGGCTGAATAACTTGGCTTACGGGGAAGACCAATAAAGTTCCAGACAAAGAGTTTGGACCATCTGCGTTGGGCTACCAGCACCCACTTGAATATCGAAGGGTGCCCCACCTTAGGATCCCTTTCTCACAGGTCTTAAAAGCCAGGGCAAGAAAGTAGACTTGGCGAGCCACCCTGCTCCAGATGGGAATTCAGCCTGAGGTTAGACTAAAGAGGAGACACAGGGGAAACCAATCCAATGACTGGCCCGGCCCCTATTGTCCAGAGATGCCTTTTATACTGCTAAGGAACTGCGATGTGGGCCCAGGAGCGATTGTCTGGCACTGCAATAAGGTCAGGACCCAGTCTGAATCAGTAGGGGGCCCGAAATGTGGGCTCCGGAATATTTTTAGAGGGCTTGTGCAAGTAGACGACCCAGCCCGGTTCAGTGAAGCTAGTGGGATGTGGAGTTGCAAGTGTTTCCTGGGGGATTGAACGATGGTGGTACCCACCGTAGTTCCGATACATGGAGCTACTTTTTTGGCTCAGGATTGCTTCCTGGTAGCTCGAATAAGGCCGGGGATTAGAATGAGAGTCAGATACAGGCCCAGCTATGTTGGTCAGGGCCTTGAATATGTGCAGGACCCAGCATGGTTCATGGCAGGGATGGAGATGCGGGCTCAGGAGTGTTTCTCGGGTGCATACACAAAGACTGGAAACCGCTTGGTTCAGTGCAGGGACCATGATGTGGGCTCAGGAGTGCCGGGGTCCAGCCGCGGTGGAACCAGGGTGATTCCAAGGAGTGACGGCGTTGGCGAGGAAAACTTATTTTTTTATGAATAGAAGATTAGATTAGGA